>LPNX010287480.1:49107-79147 GCA_001517045.1 Pseudotsuga menziesii | reverse complement strand
AGATCTGATGTCTAAAAGTTTCTATTTCTAGTCTGCTTCAAAGGTACATTTTAAAATTCTAGATCTAGTTACTTTTCCCTTTTTCCACAAGTTTAAAAAATTTAAAAATTAAAAAAGCTTGTTGAAAGAGTTTCTATGCATTTTAAAGTTTGATCCATAGAAAGTTTGATCTAGCAATTTGTGCTTGAGATTTGCTTGCCATTCTTCTCAAGAGGCAAGCAAAGATCCTAAGAAGGCAAGCTTTCTAGCTTACCTCACTTAGTTGTTTCCTTGTTTTTATAATCAGTAGTTACTTAGATTTTTTTTGTAAATTTTTGCATGCTGCCCAAAGACACTTCCAAAGTGTTTTTGGGCATCTTTCACTGACATATGCTTGCTGGTTTTTAGCAGGCCCATCAAAAAAGAGAAGGAAACTCTGCCCGAAATTAGCTTTTTCGAACATTTGGAACTCCCAGGAGGCCTTCCCCTTAGCTGGGCCTATTTCCTTTGCATGTTGTAAGCCTTTGGATCCCAGATAACAAGGACCAAAGAGCATTCTTTGCTGAAGCATTGTAACAGATTAATAAAAACAAAGTTTTGAGTAGGCTCAGTAGAGCCCGGTCCCCATCCCCCTTGGGGGATTTGTGTCGGTGTCCTTTTCTGTTTTCTTATATGCTGGTAGCGTAGTGGTATTTCTTTATCATTTTATGCTTTGTTTAAGTTTTGCAAAAGTAACCTGAATACTTACCCACTGCGCTATACCGAAGTACCATAAGGGAAAAGATTTGAGCAGTGTAGTAATTAAAAAACAATTTTTTTTTTTGTTATGCACTGCTAAGTTAAAATAAACCCCCTCGCTTTTCCGAGTACAGGTTCGTGGATAAGGGCTTGCCCGAGTACTGAATTTGGAAAGATACTGCAGGGTTTTATCTTTTTTTCTAAATCAGAAAACTTGTTCTAATTAAAATAAACCAAGACTCCTTCCCCGTATGCTCTACATCGCTGCAGCTTGTCTGATCAGTTGGCTGTATCAGAAAGGGATACGAGTTACTAGATCTAATAGGAAAATCCACTCAAGTAATTTTCTTGAGAACTCGGGAGGTTGCAAAGAGTAATCACTACAGAGTCAGGGGGCTACTCTAAGCAGGTCTATCCTCGCCCTGTTGGACACTTGGTATTACTGCTTTAGCACTCAGTTCGAAGGGACTTGACTTGTTGGGCCAAACCCATAATTTACCCATTCCTTAATCAATTCATTTAATAATTTAAAATTTACCAACCGAGACACTGCAATACTTTCACTGAGACTACATTAGCAACCCACTTTTGCAAGCACTTTTTTCATTTTGGCACTGGTCTTTTCTGTTCCTTTTTGCATAAGTTAATCTTGCAATGTGTCATTGAATTTGGTGTATCTAATTTGAATTAAGGTGTTGCTAAGGTTAAATTGTGTTGGCAGTAATTGGTAATTTCTTCAATTCATCCATTCCATATTAAAACTCCTAAAATTAACTACTTCTCTCGTAGAGTAAAAACCTTAGATTTTACTTTTCATTAGGGTCCACCCCCCTTGGCTTCGCTAGGAGTTGGCCTAGACGGAGGAGCTGAGTATCAGGTGACAGCACTTGGCTCGAGCTTGCCCCCAAGGTCGCACCCAGTGGCTTGAAGATTTCTGCCACGTTACCCGAGGTGCGAATTAGGCGGCAACACAGTGAAAAATACCCAAGTGAAACCGGGACAAAAACGAAGGGAAACTGGTTGATTGTTTAAGGAAGGGCATTTTCTCCCAGACTGAAACTAGTGCCTGGAGCTGGGCAGAGGAGTCCAAGCTTGACGTTTATGAGGGAGAGGGGGTTTTTCGGTATGTTGGACAAAACCCAGATCGCCAAATTTTCCAATTCCCGGTGCAAATTGGTCCAGTGATTTTTCCTACTTCCAAATGAAGGTTTTTCAGTTAAAGAAATGATGGGCACAACAGACAGGAATTAAATGAGAGAGAAATTACCTGCGAGGCGTACCTGGATTTTGCAGATGACCTCAGAACTGATGAAGAATGCTACCTTCTTGATTAAATGAACTTTTCCACAGAGAATCTTGCTTTTGTTGAGCCTCAATCAATCACCCAAGCGCCCTCTTCAACCTGCCCAATTAGAGAAAATTCAAAAGATCAGACAAACGAACATGATATACAAAATAAGGAAAAGGTAGGAAGCAAAATTCATTGAGAAAGAAAGACTCCTTGATCCGAACACCCAAGAGCTGGGCAGATGGTGAGTTGCCCCACAGATGCACCTTCTCTCTCCTAACGCGCCACATTTCCTGCAGATGAGATGGGAAAAGAAAAAAGATGCAAGATATATCTCGAAACAAGCTCAGTACGGAAGAGTAGCAATGCTAGTCATCAAATCATCAACTCATTTACAAAATACATAGAAAGTAATCCCAGACAAATCTTCTTTATTCAAATTTCGGTGCCAGAGCTCATGAATACAATGGGGGAGGTCACCTCTCTTAAATAGTTTGAGAGTGTGCCCACATTCTAACCAATTATCGTCCGACAGTCGAGATTAAGACATCATCGACAGTGGAGATCAAAAGTACAAAGATCAATACATGGATCAAGTGACTGAGTCAACCAAGGGGCACACTTTACTCAAGGATGCCTATCCTAGAAAGTCATGATATAACATAAAGTGTGACATAGTAATACATGAGAGGGGGTCACTAGGGTATTAATTCACCCTAGCCTCTTTACACCTTCAAATCATATGATATAACAGTGAAATACATCATTAGCCAAGTAGATGGGGTGTCCCTTGGGGGGATTTCCTCACTGGCTTAGCCAAAATAAAATAATCCGGACATCTACTGACTGAAAAATGTCGGAAGACTGTTTGAGATGCTGAGACACATCATTTGCCGAAATTCCAAGCCATTTCCTTGACACAGGAGACCAAATCGATTTTTGAGTGACTTCTCTAGTCCATTTTTGCTGGTACAATCTCTGGAAAATGATAAATCCACCATAACTCTGTCCAGGGTGCAAATTGGGGCAAACTGACTGCTCTGGAGACACAAAAGAATGGTATAAGTGACTACTCATACTCCTTGGAATACTGCACTGCTCTAGGAGAACCCAACATACTGCCATCTGTAATAAAATTTGATCATTTGGGCAATAATTAAGGGATAATAATCACTTATCAGGAGAACCGGGGCCAAACTCTCAAATTTGAAACCCTAGTATTGGTTCTAGGCATGTCTAGAACAAATATAGATCATGTTGTATTTTGATTCATTGCCCTGGGAGCCGTGCTTGACTTGGTTAAACTGGGTTGACCAAGTCAAAGTACCCAAACTGAAGGTGAGAAACTGTATCCATATGATCTTGTAAGCATCCAGGGTAAGAAATGATCCAATGGTGTATATCAAAACCAAGCTTAAATCAATGTTATTCATAATCACGATGACAATAGTAATAATAGTAAAGGATATACCCGTGCTTCTGAAAAATCTTTGGAACTTTCTGGAAGTCTAATTGTCCATGCCATATTTACAAAGTGTAAACAATGTGCTATTGCTGGGTGAAGATGGACAACAAAGGCTGAGGAAAAGGGTAATGACTTTTGACCGACTTTAACTTTGTGATTTATCCGAATAATGACAAGTACACACAACCAAAGTGACCTATGCATGATAGATAAACAATAGGAAATGGTGGTGTCTCACAAGTGGCTGAGATGATCTGAAAAGGGTCCATTCAACTTTAACAATCATGTCTACGACTCACATCTAAGCTAAAGACCAAGCTCTGTGAAGATCTTTTCTAGGACCCTTGCGTTGAGTACACAAGAAACTGTAGTGAAGAGATCCTATGGGACTCTTAGAATTAGTTGTCTCTTACTCCATCTCACATCAAAACCTGTAGGCTCCTTGAGGAATTAATCATTACATTTCAATAAGATGGCCAACAGTCTTAAGATTTAGCATTTGTTTATCAAGTGCTTTATTTGGGCCTTTAACAATTTCACTTCATAGCCCTTTTTGATTTGTGTCTAGGGACACAGTTTGCAACTTTATTTGTGGGCTTGCATTTCATAATATATAGCATATAACACATAATGGATGTAATGATGGTAGACATATTCCTTCAAGTTTTAGCTGACAACTTCTCGAGAAACTAACCAACCAGAGAGGTCAAGGCTTCAAAACCCAACTCGCCTAAGCTCAGGAACCAACACCAGTAGGTTCTCCTGGCCCAGAAGGATCAAGGCGTCCGACAAGTTTTGTTGCACAACTCAGAGCCGATACACAAAACAACATGGGATCCATCATGCATAGAGGTCAAAACGGGGAAAAGATCTTCAATCTCACAAGTTTCAAACAGTCCAAGTCACGGGATAAGTTTACAATGGATGAAACTGGATGGAAGGGGATAAGTGATACATGGAACCAACCTAGGACTAAGGTTTACTATTTGTACAAGCATGGCATGAGCAACAGTCTTCACATCAAGTCCCTTGATTAGTCATAACATAGGTTAAAGCAATAGTAGATATAAGCATAGGTCACCATAATCATCCTAACATGACAAGCATAGGAGTTTGACATACATCATAGAACAAAATCAAACCAAAGAAGTGCATACCTGATCTCACCATATATAACTGTCTCCAACTAATAAGCCCCTCCATAACTATGTGTACCAACTCTGATGTGCTGCTCTGCTCCAATGAACTAGATCATCACTGAAATCATCTCAATGGACTCCTCAATATCAGTCCTGGAAAGGAAATTTGATGAACAAGGCTCTGGAATGGCTGAAGCTGTAATGATCCATGCTAATACTTCGTGTGAACAGTATCTCGGAATAGAATAAAAGATAAGTTTGTATGCTGCATGAAGGTAGCCCAGCTGCAAAATGTATATGTGATAACACGTCATTTGGTTATGAAATGGCTATCCAAGACAGGACCACTATGATGTCAGGTAAGCTTCAAATACTTTTGTTTCAAATTGTCAAATTTCCCTTTCTATTTCTCTGTTACTCGATAGAAATATAATTTGTTGTTTTTCCTTTCCATTTATTTGTTGTAGATGTTTGGTGGAAACATAATGGCAAAAGAGTTTGAAAGTTACAAAAACTTGCCATTCAGGTGCTTTGTCAAACTTGTAGCTCTTTAGGGTGAGAGTGCAACTAGAATGTCTTTGAAAAAATATAGTCTAAGAAGTGCAACAAGTTATAAATGTTCAAATTAAATTTTTTATTTTTTATAATTTCATGAATTTTAATTTATGCCCATGATGCAGGATCATCCAGCTTAGAATTCATTGACTGATGAGTCAACATGCCATGTAATCACTTCTAGATGGATTTGGTTCGATGTTAGTGGATAGGGTTAGTTTTAATTTGTAATAAGTGGCAGTTTGCCATTGTTCTCCTTGAACCCTGCGAGGAATTCTTCAACGATAAATCTTTGCTGATAGGTTTACCTTTATTAGGTATCCAGATCCAAGCTAATTGGATCTGACAGGTTTCCTAAGTGTGTTATAAAGGGGATTGAATATAGAAGATAGAGCATGAGTGAACGAGAGGTGTGTGCACAAGAGAGTGAGTGAGGAGTGAAGAATTAGAGTCTCTGTATGTAATCGAATTCCTGATAAATTGAATGAAGAACAGTGAATCAGACTCTGCATATGCTTTGATTGACTTAATGTCTTCATACAACTCTATGAAAGTATGAATTCATTCTAGGTTTAATGTAATTTCACTCCATATAACTTTGTGTATAATTTCTGCACCTTCGCGTTGCCACAACCTCCAAATTGCAGAGGAAATTGATCCTTTCAATGATCAATTCAATTAAGAACGTGCATCATGGACAGATCTGCAGTCGTAATTAATTTCCGCAGCAAAAAGATGAAGATACGCATAGTTTAGATCGTGATCTGCACCTGAAGTTAGATCAATGATTGAGGACGAATCCGCAAGAATCGACGGTGCGAAAGAGTGGAGTGTGGAAACCGGAAAGTGGAGAAGTGCAAGTTTCAAAAGTCGAGAAGTCAACTTCCGCATTTTGAACCGGAAAAGTGGAAAAGTGCAGAAGTGCAGAAACTCTATTTCGAGAGTTGACAATCCGAACCGAAAATCGAAAACCGGAAAAGCGTGAAAGTGCGGAAACCTTGTTTCGTAAGTCGATAAGCCGACTTCCGCAATCCAAACCGGAAATCGAAAATCGGAAAGGTGTGAGAGTGCGGAAGACCCGTTCTGAAAGCTGTTAAGTCGATTTCCACAACCCGCTAAAGTGCGGAAAGGAGGTTAAACAGTGCTCCAAGTTGTTTAACAGAAAATTAAGGCCTGTTAGTTTTCAGTTCTCTCGGGTTTGAGGTCTGTAAACGAACCAGTACCATCAGTTTGGTCTCATAGCTTAGTTGAGCCTGTAGAAAAATGCCGCCAAGACGAGGACGAGCGCATGGGGTTCCTGTAGGACGTGGTTGAGGAAGACAACCTGCAGAGACAGATGTACAGAGAGACATGATAAGACTAGAAGAAATACTGGAAGCTATGGAAAGAAAGAACCACTCAGAAAATTCAGATAACAGTGATGGAGAAGAAGAATCCCCTGATGAAGAAGAAGAAGATCCTGAAGAAGTCAGAGTTTTGAAGATGCTAATGAAGGCCAGTAGCAAACCAAGAGTGGAGGTACCTATGTATGAAGGTAACTTAAATGTTGAAGAACTCATGGATTGGATTAATGCTCTAAATAAATATTTTGATTTTGAAGAAATTGAAGACAAGAAGAAAGTAAGATATGCAGCTACCAGAATGAAGGGACATGCAACTATCTGGTTTCCAAATCCATCGAGAAAGAAGAGGTAAGTCAAAAATAAACTCTTGGGATAATATGCTATGTAAGATTAAGAGTCACCTTAGGCCTAAGGACTATCAATTGAATCTTATTTCACAATTACAGAACCTTAGACAAAAGGCCATGACTGTAAAAGAATACACAGAAGAATTTTTTAGACTGAGTATTAGAGCTGGAGACACACAGGGAGGTCTAGAAAGAGTAGCTAGGTATATCAATGGATTAAGATATGATATACAGGATGAACTCAGTTTATTGAATTTGAAAACTGTAGAAGATGCATACCAGGTAGCTTCAAAGGTAGAAGAGAAACTGCTAAGAAAACAAAACCAGAAAACAAGGGAAAGAATATAGTGAGAGGAAGAGGATCTCCTAGTAGTGGAGGTAGGACTTCCAAAGATGGAGCTGAAGGTTTTAGCAGTCAGTCATCCCAGAGAGGAGGATTCAGAGGAGTCAGAGGAAGAGGCGGACATAGAGAGGTAAAGTGTTATACTTGTGGAGAGATTGGACATATTTCTTGGAATTGTCCAAGAAATTAGTCTTCAGGTCAGAGAAATGTGAATGTTGCAGAGGCTCAAGAAGAGTCAAAGGAAGAAACAAAGATGAATAACCCTCCAGAGGAAGGAGAATCTCTTATGTTGAAGAGAGTTCTAGTAAAATCAGAGAAACAAGTACATGAACCAGCTCAAAGGAAAAGTTTGTTTAGAACAAGGTGTAAGTCACAAGGTAAGTGTTGTAAAATGGTTATTGATAGTGGTAGTACAAATAATTTGGTTTCCAATGAGATGGTAGAGAAGCTGGGATTGAAAAGGATGGAGCATCCCACTCCCTACAAAGTGTCCCGGTTGCAGAAAGGACATCAACTCTTGGTGAATGAGTAGTGTAATGTGGAATTCCAGATTGGTACTTACAAAGATAAAGTATTATGTGACATAATGCCATTAGATGTGTTCCATATACACTTAGGGAGGTCATGGCAGTATGACAGGAAAGTTGTTCATGATGGGAGGAAAAATACTTATTCTCTGGAGAAAGATGGGAAGAGACATACTTTGTCACCCTTGGAAGATGAAATAGTTCAGGAAGGTTCAAGTTCAAACATTTTGCTGATGTCTGGCAAAGAACTGTTGCAAGAAGTTCAGAAAGAGGAGGATCTACATTTTTCCCTTGTTCGTAAGCCAAAGGTAATTTTAACTTCTACGAATTTAGATGATTTACCTGTTGAAGTTAAAACTTTGCTTGATGACTGTGCTAATATTATTGTGGATGAGTTGCCAAATGCTTTATCCCCTGTAAGAAGTATTAGGCATCACATTGACTTAATACCTGGTGCAAGTTTACCTAATAAAGCAACATACAGATTAACTCCTCAAGAAAATGAAGAAATCAAACAGCAGGTACAGGAGTTGTTGGAGAAAGGATTGGTAAAAGAAAGCTTGAGTCTTCATGCAGTGCCCACTATACTTAGTCCAAAGAAATATGGTGGGTGGAGGATGTGCACAGACTCCAGGGCAATCAACAAGATCACTATCAGGTATAGATTCCCTTTACCCAGAATTGATGATCTGATGGATTGTTTAAGTGGTTCAAAATATTTTTCCAAAATAGATTTGAAAAGTGGATATCATCAGATTAGGATAAGGGAAGGGGATGAATGGAAGACCACATTTAAAACTAATGATGGTTTGTATGAATGGTTAGTGACGCCATTTGGGGTTACTAATGCACCTACTACCTTCATGAGGTTGATGAATGAGGTTTTAAAATAGTTTACTTGGAAGTTTGTGATAGTGTATCTAGATGACATTCTGATTTTCAGTCAGAATAGGGAGGAGCATTTAAGGCACCTTAAGTTGGTGTTGAAAACTTTGTAGAAAGAAAAGCTGTTGATAAATTTGAAGAAGCGTAGTTTCCTAAAGAAAGAGTTAGTTTACTTGGGATTTGTAGTTTCAGAAGAAGGACTGAAGATGGATCCTGGCAAAGTACAAGCGATTTTAAATTGGCTAGTGCCAAAGAATGCTTATGAGGTAAGGAGTTTCCATGGACTTGCTAGTTTTTATAGGAAGTTCATTAAGAATTTCATTCAGATTTGTGCACCTTTGACCATAGTGGAAAAAATCGTCGATTTTTCGGCGATGTCTCGAAAAATCGCGATTTTTTCTGGCTGCTGATTTTTCGGCCTGAAAAAATCGTGATTTGTTCAAAAAATTGGCAAAAATCAGGAAAAATCGGCAAACATCAGCAAAAATTGGGAAAAAATCGGGAAATAAAGGAAAAAATTGGTTAGCAAATTTTGACCCTATTGAAGTACAAAAATTGCATTTTTTAATGCTTGCCGTGGTTTGTCGATTTTTTCGCCGATGTTGCCGAGAAGATGTTTTCTAGACCCTTGCCGATGCCTATTTTTTCCACTATGCCTTTGACATATACTTTCAGAGGAAGTAGACAGCCTTTCAAATGGACAGAAGCAACTGATAGGAATTTTAAGTTGCTGAAGAAAAAGATAACTGAGAAGCCTATCTTGGCTTTGCCTAGTTTTGACAAAGTGTTTCAAGTAGGAACAAATGCTAGTGGAGTAGCAGTGGGAGCAGTTTTGAGTCAAGAGCAGAGGCCAGTGGCATATTTCAATGAGAAATTGAATGAAGAAAAACATAAATATTCTTCATATGAGAAAGAATTATATGCTGTTGTGCAGGCTCTTAAGAAATGGAGACATTATTTGATGCCTAAGGAGTTTGTGTTGTATTCTGACAATCATGCTTTGCAGTTCATAATTAGTCAGCCAAAATTAAATCAGAGACATGTTAAATGGGTATAATTTTTGCAGAACTTTACCTTTGTTATCAAACATACAAGTGGTAAGTCTAATAAAGTTGTTGATGCTTTGAGCAGGATAAATCTGGTATTGCAAGTTAAGGTCAATACTTTGGGATTTGAGAACTTGATTGATATGTATAAAGAAGATTTAGATATCAAGGATATATATGCTGTCTGTGAAAATCCAGTTACCCATAACAGAAGCCAGTTGTAAGTCTAATAAAGTTGCTGATGCTTTGAGCAGGATAAATCTGGTATTGCAAGAAGTTAAGGTCAATACTTTGGGATTTGAGAACTTGATTGATATGTATAAAGAAGATTTAGATATCAAGGATATATATGCTGCCTGTGAAAATCTAGTTACCCATAACAGAAGCCAGTGGTTAGATTATATGTTCCAGGAATGTTTACTATTCAAGGATAGTAAATTATGTATTCCAAGGTGTTCAATGAGAGAATTTAATTCAGGAAAAGCATAGTGGAGGTCTATCAAGACATTGTGGACAAGACAAGACTTTTGCTTTGGTGAGTAATTTTTATTTTTGGCCAAAGATGCAACATGATGTGAAGAAATTTGTTGAAAGATGCAGAATCTGTCAACATGCTAAAGGGAGAAGTCATAACACAGGATTGTATCAACCCTTGCCTATTCCAGCTAGGCTTTGGGATTCCATAAGCACAAATTTTGTTTTAGGTTTACCTAGAACTCAGAGAGGTCATGATTCAATTTATGTTGTGGTAGATAGGTTTTCCAAAATGGCTCATTTTATTGCATGCAAAAAGACTAATGATGCAACCAATATTGCTAATCTTTTTTTTCTTTTCAGAAATTGTAAAGTTGCATGGGTTTCCTTCGAGTATTGTGTCTGACAGAGATACGAAGTTTGTTGGTCATTTCTGGAGAACTCTATGGAATAAATTGGGGACTAATCTCAGTCTTAGTTCTGCTTATCACCTTCAGACTGATGGCCAAACTGAAGTGGTAAATAGGAGCTTGGGAAACATACTGAGAAGTCTTGTATATGAACATCCAAAACAATGGGACTTGGCTCTAGCTCAGACTGAGTTCACATACAATTATTCACCCAATAAAAGTACAGGTATGAGTCCTTTTCAAATTGTCTATGGGATGCATCCAAGAGGTGTATATGAACTTAGAGATTTGGGAAAACAGGAAAGAAGAAGTGCAGAGGGTGAAGACTTTGCAATTAGTATGCATGAGCTGCACGAGAATATCAAGAAGAGATTATAGAAAAGTGCAGGAAAATTATAAACAGAGGCAAATTTGAAGAGAAGAGATGTAACTTTCAAAGATGCAGGTATCCCGACAGATGGTATGACTTCTGGTGGAGATGATTCAGCTATAGATTGGCAAGGAAAAATTCTACAGAAAGAACAACCTCAGATTGAAGCCATCCTTGACAAAAGAATTCTAAGGAAGACCAAGAACAAAACCTTCTTTCAGTACTTAGTCAAATGGAAGAATCAACCTGCTGAAGATGCAGCGTGGATGCCATAGCAAGAAATTTCAAAGTACAATGTGTACCCTGAAGACTTAATAAAAAATTTCTTTTCTTCCCCACGAGTATGATGCAGGAGCATCCAACTCAGAATTCGTTGACTGATGAGTCAGCATGCCTTGTAATCACTTGTAGATGTATTTGGTTCGATTTTAGTGGATAGTGCTAGTTTTAATTTGTAATAAGTGGCAATTTGTTATTGTTCTCCTTGAACCCTGCGAGGAATTCTTCAAGGATAGATATTTGCTGATAGGTTTACTTTTATTAGGTATCCAGATCCAAGCTATTCAAATCTGACAGGTTTGCTGAGTGTGTTATAAAGGGGATTGAATGTAGAAGATAGAGTATGAGTGAACGAGAGTGAGTGAGGAGTGAAGAAGTAGAGTCTCTATATGTAATTGAATTCTTGATAAGTTGAATGAAGAACAGTGAATCAAATTTTGCATATGCTTTGATTGACTTAATGTCTTCATACGGCTCTGTGAAAGTATGAATTCATTCTGGGTTTAATGTAATTTCACTCCATATAACTCTGTGTATAAGTTATGCATCTTCGCGTTGCTATAACCTCCAAATTGCAGAGGAAATTGATCCTTTCAGTGATCAATCGACGAAGAACGTGCATCTTGGACAGATCTGTAGTCGTAATTAATTTTCACGGCAAAAAGACGAAGATCCGCAGAGTTTAGATTGTGATCCGCACTTGAAGATAGATCAACGACCGAGGGCAAATCCGCAAGAATCGACGACGCGGAAGAGTGGAGTGGGGAAACTGGGAAAATGGAGAAGTGCGAGTTTCAAAAGTCGAGAAGCCGACTTCTGCATTCCGAACCAGAAAAGTGGAAAAGTGCGAAAGTGCGGAAACTTTGTTTCAAGAGTCGACAATCCGAGTTCCGCAATCTGAACCGAAAATCGAAAACTAGAAAAGCATGCAAGTGCAGAAACCCTGTTTCGTAAGTCGATAAGCCGACTTCCGCAATCCTAATCGGAAATCGAAAATCGAAAAGGCGTGAGAGTGCGGAAGACTTGTTTCGAAAGCTGTTAAGTCGATTCCCGCAACCCTCTAAAGTGTGGAAAGGAGGTTAAATAGTGCTCCAAGCTGTTTAACAAAAAATTAAGCCCTGTTAGTTTTCAGTTCTCTCGGGTTCAAGGTCTCTAAACAAACCAGTGCCATCAGCCTATCATACTCTAATTACAATATGGTCCTCATACAGGTTAGATGGCCACCTCCTTAATGACATGGTCTATGTTTTCTACAATCTCAGGCTGTGGGTGAAGTAGATTGACAAAACGCCTAACACAGATGCCATTTGCTTGGATGCAATTGACACCATGAGTCCATGATTAGTGGAGACCAAGAAGCTTGTCATAGAGGAGGCACCTAAGTTGCAGTAGGATGCCAATGTGTTGGAGGAGGATGTTCCACTTCTAGTTGAGACACATTTGGAGGATATTGAGAGTGCGTCACAACCACCACCTCCAAAGAGACAAGTAGCTAAAAGAAGGTACCTCACTTCAACTTCCATCTTAGCCCCAACAACTGTACCTTCCACCTCAGGTTCAACCCCAATACCTGCACCCACTGCTTCCAGAGGAGTGATAAGCTTTTTCCATAAAATGGGTAGAGGGTATTATCCCCCATATTGCATGGGTGTCCACTTGAGATTTTCATCACCTAAGGGTTGTTGTTGAAATTTTGACCATTTTCATAAATAGGTAATTATCTATGTATTTTAAATTTTTTCTTTAACACAATTACACATGAAAGTATCAACCATTTCAATTTCTTATTAGCAGTATGACAATAACTAAAATAGAGCAGAAAGTAAACAGATCACATTACGATAACATGCATAATAGACACCATGATTTTTTACCTTGGGAAAATCCTCTCTCTTCCTGAGGGAAAAACCCAACAACCTTTCTTATGATAGATTCATAAATAGAAGAACAAGTGTACACCAAGACCATGAAAGTTAAACCCTTCTCAGATGAGGGTAAACAATAGAGAGACCAAGTACTTATCTTTTCATTTCAAGTATGAGACTGTAGAATCAAGAGCTACTACTCTTTCTTTACCATGACTGTATCAAGTCTTGCTGATGTAAGCCCTTCTAGATGTTGAGGTCATCCCTATCTCTTCTTTTCCTTGCCTGCTGACAGTCACCAGAGGTCTGCTTTAACTTTGTAACAACCCACTGTCCAACTTCATATGATGATGTTTAGACCTGTTGTAGGTGAAGGCAGACTGAATCTGAGCCAGTGACAGCCCTATTAGGGCTCGATCTCATCAAAGATGATTTGGAATGAGTAACGTTAGCCCCATGGTGACCTCAACAGTGCAATAACAGACCTGTTAGGGATTGATCTGACCCTTGATGACCTTGACTGTGCAACGGTATCCCTATTCAGGGCTTGATCCAATCTTCAGTGACTTCAACTGTGCACCAACATCTCTAACTAAACCCTTGAACTAACCCATGGTGGTTTCAACATGTGCAACGACAGCGTTGGTGGCCTTAACTAAGCAAAAAAAACCTTACTGATGGTTAAATTTGACCTTCGTTGACCTCAATTTGAGTAACGTCAGTCCTGGTAAGGCTTGATTTGATCTTTGGTATCCCTGCAAGAGCTCTTTCTGATCACAGTGACTTTATCTGGTGTTAGGGAATCCCTTGTTAGGGATTAAACAAATTTCTGGTGTCAAGGAAATCCTATTTAGGGCTAAGCAAAACCCTTGGTAGCCTATACTATGTACCTGCAACCCTGCTTAGGGACTTATTCAACCCTCGATGGTCTCCTTTGGTGTCATGGTAGACTCTCAGCAGCCCTTCAAGATTCACGACAACCCTCTTTAGGGCTATGTTAGACCTTAACAACCCTAACAAAAGTCTTGGCATCCCTATTTAGGGCTTTATCATAACTCGATAGCCTGCTAGGGATCTCGGCAACTCTTCTTTGGTGACTTGGTAGCCCTATTTAGGGCTTAGTAGAACTTTGGTAGCCTTTCTATGAGCAGACGTCAGACTTCTAGGGTTTGATCACAAATTGGTGAGGTCCTCAAGACTGGCAGCAGTTCCCCGATCAAAATCTTGGACAAAGATAAAGAAAATGATTGAATGTGTACATCATGTGAGAGAGAGCTTCCTTTTATATTTCATCATTGAGTAATCCAAGGGGTGACTTCCATAGGTCAAGGGGTCAACAAATAATACAAAATACATTAGTTAGGTCCCTTTTAATTTTATTTTGGGCTTTTAACACCTTATACATTAGTTGGGGTCCTTTTAAGTTTATTGAGGGCTTTTAACCCACCCTTCTTGGGTAAGTCACCTTTTGACAAATCCTTAGCCCCTTCCATGGTCCACATGTGCCAGCTCAAGTACATCATCATTTATAAGAAACTTCTTTTCTTTTATTCTTTACTTGCTAGGGTTTTGGGTCCTCTTCTTTATGGCATTGACTTCTCTTTATGTCAATATGACTTGCCATGTCATCTTTAAGTCCATAAGGCTCACATGTGCCATCTAGACGCTCACAAGCAAGGTCGTTTTAATGTTCTTCTATCTTGAGCCCACATGACTCAACTTCACAATACCACTTAGGGTCCAATAAGTACTAGGTCTTCTTCCCTCTTCAATGGTCAACTTGTCTTCTCGAATCTTCATAAGAAAGGTTTATTCATGTTGATGTAGTCTCTTTTAGGAGAAGAACAAGAACATCAACATCCTAGTCCTAGACTAGGATCTCTGCCCCATGTTGGCGCCAATCTCCGGGAGAATGGCTCTCAACAGTTGTATCTTGGTGGAACTGGTTTATGCCTTGGGTTCTTGCTGTTGGAGCTTTGCTTCATGTTGATGATGCCCTATGATGAATTTTCTTCCTAGTAGCTATGGATTTGGATTTCATAATGTTTTGGTTATTGAAGGTTAATGGAGCACTCTTGCATTTCTGCTGGTTCGATATGGCATTGGGGCATGTATAGTCCTTTGTGAAATAATGGAAGAGACTGTCAGTTGCATAAATCAGTGCTGATGTGTCCAAGAGGTAATAGCAGGTCACTAACTGGTAATTTGGAGATGTATTGTGCCTGGCCTCCTCCATCTGTCCATCAAAACCTTGTGTGAATGTTGCCACTGTTTAACATGGACTATGGGGCCTCAAGCACATTTTTTATATACAATGTGTGATGTAACAAGTCACACGGATTGTATTCTCCTATGGAGCACCCTAGTTAATAAGCATGATGAATGTATTATTCAGCCCCTGTTGAAAAGTTACCTAGGAAGTGTTTGTCCACCTAGACTTGCCTTGGGGTGGACAAGGACACTTTAAATGGTGACCCCTAGTAATTTGCATTTAATGAAGTGTGATGTACTTTATGTTTTTAAAGTGACTTCATTAAAAATGATTAAGTAATGGTTTTCCTATTTTCATATTTAAAATAAAGTTGAGTGAGTGATGAAATTAAAAGGGGTTGTTTTCACTTTATTAAATGACATGAGGTGCACTAGATGTCATTTATTAATTAATTAATGAAACTTTTAATGTGAACCCTTCATCTAATCTAATCTTGACCATTAGATTGAAAAGAAAGTTGCCATGAACAAAAAGGGACTAGGACAAGGCAAACTCAATCCATTGTTCACTTTCCAAAGAGAAGAGTTTTGGGGAGAGGAGAAGAATAGGAAGACAAGGGTTTGAGAAAACCACATTTGAAGAGTGAGAGAAAACTTTTAGAGATTTCCAGAATTTGAAGTGGGCACATTTCCCAATAAATTTTGGCATGAATTTCTAGACAGACTTGGCACAGAAATCGAGGCAATCTTCAGCACGAATTTTGAGGAGTTTCATACAGTTCTGTATAGTACCAGTCCGTACACTTGCATAGTTTTCAAGGAGGAAAGTGCAACATTTAATGCTACTGTCAGACCGTACTGTACCGTACAGTTCACATGTGGCACAATTTTCGAGGTGCTGGTTTTTAGACAGTCCATACAGTTTTGCTCATATAGATTCTAGCACATTTTTCGGGGAAGGAAAAAGATAAGTACTGCTGTTCTGAAATTGTAAAATTTCTCTGGAAAATAAAATTATCTCTCTCGAATCAGGTTTTCCCTTGGGGGTTTTATCCTGGACCATTGGTCAAAAACATCAGTGTTAATTTCATGTGTTTGGCTGATTTAAATTTCCAAGTTTGAAATTTTTATTTGAAAAGAAAATTTCTGAACTGTTTAAATTTTGAAAAAGAACTTCATGTGTTTCAGTTCAGTCAAATTTTGATAAAAAATTGTGTATAGAAGGGTTTGGGCATTAAACTATGTAGAGAAGCCAACAGGCTTAAAACTGGGTTGGGGTTCTTCAAAAAATTTCATGGTATCAGAGCACAGTTAAAATTTCAGAATTTGAACATTCAGAAAAACAGGGGTTTGTGGAGAGATATTCTTGAACAGGTTGCTTGGAAGTTACAGGTTGTAGCCATGGTGTTTGGTCTTAGAGTTGAAGACAGGTTGGATGGGGCTACAAATTTTAGCCCATGGAAGGCTAGAATCAGTTTGATACTTGAAGAAAATGAACTATGGGATATAGTTCACAGTACAACTGCTAATCCTGTAGTAGTACCTGCTGATGTGGTTGATAAGGCTGCTTTCATGAAGAGAGATGTGAAGGCAAGGAGGATTATACTTAATGCCGTGAACGATCATATAATTCCTCACATATTAGCAAAAGATCATGCTTTTCAGATGTGGACATCTTTAACCAATCTTTACTAGAGTTCGAACGAAAACAAGAAGATGGTGTTGAGGGAGAAGTTGAAGAATGTTCACATGAGCAAAGGGGAAGGCATGGCTTCCTATCTTACCAAGATCACACAGGTAAGAGATGAGCTTGCGGCTGTAGGAGAGGTGATAGGAAATGCTGAGATGGCGTGTTTTGCCTTAAATGGCGTGACTCAGCAGTGGATCGTGTTTGTGCAGACTATCATTGGTAGGGACAACATGCCCACATGGGATCGATTGTGGGATGATCTCACACAGGAGGAGACACGGAGGGGATACTTACAGGGCAGTTCATCACATCACATAGATGATGAGGAGAATGTTGCATTAGCAGGGATGGGAAAGAAGAAGAAGAAGTTCAAGAAGTGTTCCAAGGATGGGGCCAAACAACATGATGGGGAGAAGGATATGAGCAAAGTGAAATGCTTTGCATGTCAGAAGTTTGGACACTATGCTGGACAGTGTCCAAACAAGAAGAAGAAGAAACAACAGACAAGAGCTTTAGCAGAGATTGATGAGTTTGCTCCTATATTTGAGAGAGACTTTTCTCTCTTTGCAGGTGTTAGTGTTGAGAGAGCATCTTCTATCACCAGCAGGGACTTTCAGGACCACATGGAGCATTCCATGATTGTTGGGAATTCATTGAGTGCTACCACTACTTCCTCCACTTGGTACATTGATAGTGGAGCTTCCAGTCACATGACAGGTGATCGAGATATGTTTGCCGAGATGTCAGAGACAGATTTGGAGTTGGAGGTTGTATTGGGAGATGACACAGTGGTGAGCATAGTTGGGCGTGGGACTGTCCATTTTGACAAGGAGTCCATGCAACCTATGTTTATGAAGGATGTATTGTATGTCCTTGGGCTCAAGAAGAACCTTGTTTCAGTTTCCATGATTGAGGACAAAGGCTTTGGTGTATATGTTCTTGATGGGAAAGTTCACATCTTTCCCAAGGCAGCAGGTCCATTTGATTCATGTGCAATTGGAATCAGATGTGGGAAACTGTACAAGCTTCTCTTCGAGCCACATCATGCACTGTCACACACTTAGAGCATCAGTGAGTTGTGTGAGTTATGGCACAGGAGGATGGCCCATCTTCACCATCCAGCTTTGAGGATGCTGAGAGAGATGACTAGAGGTATTCCAGAGTTCAACACAGAGCCAAGTGGTGTTTGTAGAGGGTGTGCTTTGGGAAAGTACACCAAGACTGCTTTTTCTAGCTGTGATTCTAGATCAAAGGGAGTGCTTCAATTAATTCATTCAGATTTGTGTGGTCCCATGTCATCTACCTCTTTGACAGGATATGAGTATTATGTCACATTCATTGATTACTCTTCTAGGAAGACCTAGATCTATTTCCTTAGAAGCAAGAGATCAGAGGAAGTCTTGCTTCGGTTCCAAGAGTTCAAATCTCTTGTGGAGAACCAGACAGGAAAAAAGATCAAGGTACTTCGACCAGACAATGGGGGTGAGTATACTTCCCATGCATTCGATGAGTATTGTCGATAGGAGGGGATCAAAAGGAAGTTGACAGTTCCTTACACTTCACAGCAGAATGGAGTGGCTGAAAGGAAGAACCGTTCGATAGTGGGTGCAACTAGAGCCATGCTGCATGATCAGAGTCTTCCTTTCTTTCTATGGCCAGAGGCCTGTAGCATTGCTGTTTATGTCTTGAATAGGAATCTGCACCGTGCCTTGGGGTACAAAACTCCTGAGGAGATGTTCACATGGAAAGTGCCTGAGATAACTCACTTTTGTATATTTGGTTGCCTTACATACTCACATGTCCCTTCTGAGAAGAGGACAAAGTTGGAGGCTACAGGAGAGAGGGGTATCTTTGTTGGTTATGATGAGACTTCGAAGGATTTTCGTATATACCTTCCTACTCAGAGGAAAGTTGTGGTGAGGAGGGAGGTGAAGTTTGAGGAGGAGAAAGCCTTCAGGAGATCTCTAGATTCTGAGACAGAGGAGCAACAGAGTACTCCACAGGTGACGGTTTAGAATTCAGTGAGTCAGAGCACAGGGTCATCGGTTTCAGGAGTGACTAGGTCACAGTTTACAGGTTCATAGGTTTCAGGGGCTCAGTCTACAGGGACTTCTGGTACAGGGACAGGTTCACAGGTTACACCTTCAGGTGTTTCAGGTTCTCTTGGTACAGGTTCAGGTTCACCAGGGACAGGTTCTCAGGTTGTTGGTACTTCTTCAAGGAGACAGGTGTCTGATGAAGATGTAGAGGAGAGTCTGAGACATGATGCTTCCTCCAAGAAGAGAAAGACAAGTTGGCTTAAGGAGCTTATGAAGGAGGCAGAGGAGTCCGTTGGACCACCCAAGAGGGAGGTTAGAGAGAGCAAGGCACCTGAGAGATTTTCAAGCTATATGGAACAGGTTACTAGCTTACGTGGCACCGTTCCTACCACTTATGAGGAGGATTCCATACCCCAGGTTTGGAGAGATGCCATGATGGAAGAGTACAATTCCATCATGAAGAATGGGGTGTGGGAAGTGGTTCTAAGACCAGAGGGGAAGTCAGTTTTGACTTCCAAGTGGCTTTACAAGATAAAGCATGCTGCAGATGGCAGCATCGAGAAGTACAAAGCTCGTTTTGTTGCGCGTGGGTTCTCACAGGTAGAAGGAGTTGACTATGATGAGACCTTTGTGCCAATGGCCAGATTTTCTTCAATCAAAGCAGTGATCTTCGTCGTGGCTGAGATGGGTTGGAAGATCCATTGGATGGATGTGAAGATCGCTTTTCTCAACAGTCTTCTATAGGAGGAGTTATATCTGGAGCAGCCATAGGGATTTGAAGTATATGAGAGAGATTCTCATGTTTGCAGGCTGAAAAAGGCCTTGTATGGTCTGAAGCAAGCCCCTTGGGCTTGGTATTCCAGGATCGATTCCCACTTGCTTTCGATTGGGCTTTAGAAGAGTGAGGCGGATCCCAACCTATACTATATTGTGGTTGGTGGTGTTCCTCTCATTCTTCTGTTGTATGTGGATGATTTATTCATTACTGGGGGAGAGCAGCCGATTGATGCTTGCAAGAAGGATCTTGCTTCAGAGTTCGAGATGACTAACCTTGGGTTGATGCATTATTATTTGGGTATGGAGGTTTGGCAGGAGGATGGACATGTTTTCCTAGAGCAAGGAAAATATGTTGCAGATGTTTTGAAGAGATTTCAAATGACTAATTGCAGACCTATATCTACACCCATGATCACCAACTAGACAAAGCTTCATGTTTCTGAGGGAGAGTTGGTCGACCCTACCTTATATCGTCAGCTTATTGGTTCGTTGATGTATCTGGTCAACACCAGACCAGATCTGAGTTTTGCGGTCAACACTCTTAGTCGGAGCCTAGCAGAGTGCATTGGACTGCCGCAAAACACATCTTGAGATATCTTGTTGGTACAGTTGATTATGGTTTGGACTACAAAAGATCTGGTGGAGTGGGATTGGTTGGATTTACAGATTCAGATTGGGCAGGTAGTGTTTCGGACCGGAAGAGCACTTCTGGTTGTTGCTTCAGCTTGGGTTCGGTAGTTGTGTCGTGGTTCAACAGAAAGCAAAAGTTCGTGGCATTGAGTTTTGCTAAGGCTGAGTATATGGCAGCCAGTCAGGCTAGTTGTGAGGCTTTGTGGCTTCGCAAGCTGATGGTAGACTTGTTTGATCAGGAGCCGAGTCCTACAGTTATACATTGTGATAATCAAAGTTGCATCAAGCTCTTTGAGAATCTAGTATTTCATGACAGGTCGAAGCATATAGAGATCATATATCACTTTATCCAAGACTATGTTCAGAGAGGGGTTGTACAGTTGCAGTATGTTTCTATAGATGAGCAGGTGGCTGACATTCTCACGAAGGATTTGGATAGAGGGAAGCATGTCTACTTCAGAGATAAGTTGGGAGTGGTGAAAAACACCTTCCTTGGTAAGAGGGAGTGTTTGTCCACCTAGGCTTGCCTTGGAGTGGACATGGACACTTTAAATGGTGACCCCTAGTCATTTGCATTTAATGAAGTGTGAGAAACTTTATGTTTTTAAAGTGACTTCATTAAAAAGGTTTAAGTAATGGTTTTCCTAAGTTCATATTTAAAATAAAGTTGAGTGAGTGTTTAAATTAAAAGGGGTTGTTCTCACTTTATTAAATGACATGAGGTGCACTAAATGTCATTTATTAATTAATTAATGGAACATTTAATGTGAATCCTTCGTCTATTATAATCTTGACCATTAGATTGAAAATGAAGTTGCCATAAACAAAAAGGGACTAGGGCAAGGCAAACTCAATTCATTGTTCACTTTCCAAAGAGAAGAGTTTTGGAGAGAGGAGAAGAACAGGAAGACAAGGGTTTGAGAAAAAACAAATTTGAAGAGTGTGAGAAAACTTTCAAAGATTTCCAGAATTTGAAGTGGGCACATTTCCCAATAAATTTTGGCACGAATTTCTAGACAGACTTGGCACAAAAATTGAGGCAATCTTCAACATGAATTTTGAGGAGTTCCGTATAGTTCTGTATTGTACCAATCCATAGGCTTGCACAGTTTTCGAGGAGGAAAGTACAGCATTTAATGCTGCTGTTAGACCGTATAGGGCACAATTTTCAAGGTGAAATTAATGCTGCTATCAGATCGTACTGTACCATACAGTTCACACGTGTGGCATGATTTTTGAGGTGCTGGTTTTTAGGCAGTCCGTACAGTTTTGCTCAGAGAGATTCTGGCACATTTTTCGAGGAAGGAAAAAGATAAGTACTGCTGTTCTAAAATTGTAAAATTAGTTTGGAAAATAAAATTCTCTCTCTTAGAATCAGGTTTTCCCTTAGGGGTTTTATCCTGGACCATTGGTCAAAAACATCAGTGTTAATTTCATGTGTGTTTGGCTGATTTAAAATTTCTGAGTTTGAAATTTTCATTTGAAAAGAAAATTTCTGAATTGTTTAAATTTCGAAAAAGAACTTCATGTGTTTCAGGTCAGTCAAATTTTGATAAAAATTTGTGCATAGAAGGGTTTGGGCATTAAACTATGCAGAGAAGCCAACGGGCTTGAAACCGGGTTGGGGTTCTTAAAAAACTTTCAGCCCACCTCCTCCCCACCCCATTCTAGCATAACTAGTATTCATGTGGTGATTGGGTCTGATAATTTGAAGGACAAAAGAGTAAATGATTTGCCTAAATCCTATCTTTGCTGCATAAATAATGTGAAATATTGGGCTATTACCATTTGCACTTGAGGGTTATATTTCTAGAGGCATGCCAACAATCAACACTTTTGAGGACGGTCTTCATTTATAAATCTGCCATATTCTCAGAGTTACAAACAACAGAATAATAATGCACTATGTGCATTCAGGAGCCTGCAAAACAGTCCATCCCCTAGGCATCTTTTCAGCAGTAGCAATGTTAAGATCACAGAAAATTATGGCAGCCATGCAAGGCGCTGGTCTTGGGCTGTAAAAGCATTTCAAATCTGTCTTAGTAGAATTAAAATTTGTGACAAAGGTGTTGTCGTTTGGATTTAGGATATGTTTGAATTCTGTGGCTCAAAATACTTTGTGAACAAACCTGATGTGTGGCTGAAGTAGCAGATTAAGTTTTGAAAGCACCTTAGTGCTATTCTGTCATCCTACATAGATAAGATAGACAAAGTAATTTTATTAATGTCCAACTAATGACCAAAAAAGTAGGTCAATGGGACTGCCGAGTACAATGATGTTATTACTGTTATCGCAAATCTTATAGTTTCCCCTTGAGATGATCCTATACAGGATGGTAGAGGGAAGGCAACTAAAGTTGTGACCTACGGAAACTAAGGCCTTTGATAAAATCAGTTGTCACACCGGCCAAAGCTACCGACACTTTAAACTTAGTGAAGATACTAAGCCTAGGGGGTGTCCCTAAGACCAAGATGACCCTAAAATTGAGGAAAATAAGTAGATAACCCAGGGTATCTTGATTATATCTCTTAGTATTGTATTTAATCAGAGTTTTGAATGGTTACTAAAAGGAAAAGAGTGTCTATGCGAAAGCCCCAATTCACCCTCGGGTTTAGGTATGAAATTTGAATCCAAGGGTAAATGGCAAAATTAAATGAAATTAGACACTCTGATTGATGGCTAGGTGTGAGATAAGACAACTGAAGGTGAAACTAGCAATACCCAATTTGCAGAACAAAAGATAACCACATCTCCCCAAGGAGGGTGTCTCCCCCTAAAAGATAGACTAGTGTGTTGAGTGGGCAAATGGAGTCCGATGGTCGTGAAATTTTAGAGATAGGGGTTTTAGATTTATTCCAAAGTGGGTTTAAAGTTGTACTAACTGCCACAAAGAACCTACTAAACTAAAAAATGAGGGTTTTAATCTAGGGTTTTTATGTGAAAGGAAAGCACAACTCCATAAATAAGAAGAAATCTAACCTAGGAAAACTTATTTGATGTTTCCAAGGATGAATGCCGAAGTGATGACGGCTATTCCCGCCTAGATCAACTGGATTGATGGTGAAAATCCCACTCTATCCAAGTCTTCCAAGAACCTACAATTGCACCCTCTCTCCTGCCAAGCCAAGTATGAAACAGTAAGATCAACAAGAAAAATAGCAAATGCAAGTACGAAGATGAAAGACAAGAGAAAATGGTTGATTGTAAATAAAACCACTCCCTATTAACACAACGATTAGAGAGAAACGAAGAGGGTCTCCCTAGCCAGTGCGCTCTAGTCAAATCGCCTTATTCCCTAAAAGTAAAAATAATGGATCCAAAATATGCAAAAGATATTCACCACGATATTCCAGTGCAAGTGAAGATATTATCAGTCAATCTCAAAGAACATTCTTCAATCATCCACATAAGACAAGAGATCCCAGAAAAAATTCTCTATTATTCTTCAAGAGCCAATGGTGCCAAATTTCTCGATGGGATACAATGGGGGAATCACAACTCTTAAATAGATCGAGAGTGTCTCCACATAATAACAAATATCCATCCAAGGATTAAGATTAAAACATCATCAACTGTAGAGATCTAATTTTAACTTCGTACATGGATCAATACATGGATCAATGACTAAGTCAAGTGGGGGCGCACTTTTGCACAAAGATGTATTGTTTAAACGTTATACATCAAAGTGTTAAGATAGTAACATGATGATACATGAGAGGTGTCACTTATGGGCTCAATTCACCTTAGGAGCCACCTGAACAATATAACATAAGATATGGCAATGGAATACATTATATGCCAAGGCGAGGGGTGCCACGTGGGGGACGCCCTCCCTAAAATAGACAATAAAATAATCTGGACCATCAACATGACTGAAACTGGTGCAAACTAATCCGGAGAGCCATAACACATCATCAAAAATTATTTCCAAGCCAATTCCTTAACTTCACTAGCTAAATCTATTTCCTTAAGTGAATTTCATAGTTTATTTTATATCTGTACAACATCTAGAACTGATAAAAATCACAATAAATCTCTGTCGGTTGAAAATCTCAACAAGCTGACTGCATAGATCAATCCAGATACATGGTAGAATGGTAATGCTGACTACTCATACCCCCTGGAGCATTATAGCGCCTTAGGAGCGCCACTCTGATGTGCAATCCTGTAATAAAAATATGATCTGGCCAATAATAAAGTGATAATAATCATTGATCTTGAAAACTAAGGCCAAACTCTGAAAACCGAGACTGCAGTATTGTTGTTGGGCATGTCTGGAGCTGATATAACCAATGTTATTTTTTGTAGTCACTATGTTGGGAACCATGTTTGACTTGGTCATCTAGGTTGACCAAATCAAAATACCCAAAATGAAGGTGAGATAATGAACTGAGTTGATCCTGCATGCATCCAAGGTAAGAATTGCTCTAAGATGTATATTAAAACCCAACTTAAATCATACTAATCAAAATCATGGTGACAATAATAATAATAATAATCGACAAAGTATACTTGTGTCTTCGAAGAGTATTTGAATCCTCGATGAAATCCCTTGCATTGCCATACATACAAAATTTAACCAATTTGCTAATGCTAGGTGAAGATAGAAAACAAGGCTTAGGCAAAGGGTGATGCCTTCTAGTTGACTTTGACCATGTGATCTCTTCAAATGATAACAAGTACACACAACCACAGTGACATATGCATGACAAAGGACAATATGGGATGGTGGTGTCTCACAAATGGATAAAGTTCTTAGGCTTGCTTTCTTTAGGCTCTAACAAGTATCCATTTAACAAGATTTAACAATTTATGAACATTTAACTTAAAAGGCATTTATCAATTTCAAAACAAGATGCTAGCCATCCTCTAGAGGTAGGTGCCCTAGAAAGCCTTTTGAGCTCTAGAAAATGACTAAGGCCTAACCCCTCTACCAGCGAGCATCCATAGCCTTAACGGGTTTGGCTCACCCTGTTGCCCTATAGGGACAAATGAGCCTTACATCATACAATGGATGAGTGCTCATCCTTTGGCCACTGACTAGTTTTATAACATAACATTTACATTTAGGAATTAACGCTTAAAAGAACTACTAATCGCAACTTTCCTTTTGCATCATTTAGATATGGGGTTTATGCGTTCTGATGCTTTAGTGTCTAAAGACACTGTTGGTAGGAGGACTTGTTTTGAGGGCTAAAGGAAAACCTTCCGATGACACTAGCCGCACATCCCTTCCATGCTGACTCTACAAACAAAAGGCAAGGAACTAAGCAACATACTTTAGAGCTTGAGACAGAAAACAGCATGGGGTCCATCATGCATAGGGGTCAAAGTGGGGAAAAGGATCTTCAATCTCACAGGTCTCAGTCATAAGTCAAGGGATAAGCTAACATGGATGAGACTAGATGAATGGGGACAAGTGACAAGTGGAACCAACATAATAACGAAGACTAAGTTTGTGTAAAGCATGGCATAAACAATGGCTTTCAACATTAGATCCTCCAATCGTTCTCAACACAAGCTAGGCATCAATAAATAAATCATATAAGCATAGGTCACCATAATCATCATAGCATAACAAGTCAAAGGTGTTAGTATACATCAAAGAGAAAAAACCTACCAAGAAACAATATACCTGATCTTACCATATGCATGCCTCTACCTGAAATTTCAATCTGTCAGCTGTGTACCATATCTGTTGCTTTGCTCAAATGAACTATGAAATCACCAAGGTCATCTCAATGGACGAGGAAATCCCAGTTATGGCTAGGAAATACTCTGTATCTGCTTTTGGAACAAGGCTCAAACTGTGGTTCATCAGGGCAAAATTATCCATGTAGTATTGCCATCAATATGTTTAGCTCGAAGAATAAAGAGAAAATCCATATGCTGCATCATAGTAGCCCAACTACTACAATATATGTGATAACAGTTACAAAGCAGGAGTACCAAATGATCTCCTATAAAAGGCAATACGTAGAAAAGAAAGTGAAGTAAAGTAGATAAGATAAGATAAGATAATTTTATTTATATCCAACTAATGACCATAAAGTAGGTCAACGGGTCTGTTGGTTACAATGATGTTTCTGCTATGCAGGAGGACCAAATGATCCCCTTTTAAAAAAAGAAATACAATGCAAAAAGTAAAAGTAAAAATGTATAGTGCGAGCTGGGCTGAAGTATGAGAAAGCTCCTGCTCCAGTCTTGACATCCTAACCCTACACTAGGATGGAGATGCTCAGGTGGACAAGATCCCGGAGCCAAATCGACCGAGGAAGGTCTAGTACTCCTAACATCGGAGGCTGAAAGAGGAAAACTGAGGGAAGTGCAATAGCGTCTGCTGACTCGAATAGGAGCTGGCAGGTGCGGGGCGTCCTCTAAAGTGCTGCCGGTGAGGTCTGGAGGACCTTGTACGTCTCTCTAAGGGAGGCCTGGTACAAAACTGTTGCTGAGATCTCGTGGGATGAGATCCACAGATCCTTACTGATCTGGCAACTGGATCAGTATCTAAGTCGGTTGGTCTCTTGGTGCCCCTGGCTAGTGGTAGCACGCTGAAGAATGCCGTGATCCTCTGTGTGGTATCGAGTCTGGTGGGGGGTTGAAGAACATGCACTAAAAACCTGAGAGCCTCCTGAATATTAAGTGCTAAACATCTCTGATCAGTGTATCTGAAAAAGTCGGCTAGAGTTTGAGGGCCTCTAAACAAGCAGTGGAAACGTCCTCTGATCTCGTAGTATATAGGACATCTGAAGATAAAGTGTGACTCAGTTTCCACTTCCTGTAGATGACATAACTGGCAGATCTTGTCCGATCTATCAATCTGGTGGTCTGTCTCTACCCGAACTCTATGGGATCCTACTCTGAACTGTTCGAGAGGGATCCGGAGAGCATGCATCTAGTGGCGGAACGCGTACTAGGGTCGAACAATGAGCCCATCTTTGATCTCCAGGAAGTGCTCAACATAAAAGGCCATTTTGAAGTTGAGGAAACCTGTGTTGTTTGTATTGTCAATCTCGACGTACGTTTCAGACTCCTTAGCTAAGTCCATCTTCAGGAGAAAGGCCATCTTTGGTGCAACCTTCCTGGTTGATTGACCCATGTAATCCGAACGAACTGCCTGTAAATATTGTCCCTGATGATCTTATTTAACTCCTGTAGGATAGGTAGAAGGTGGTCGGGAGCATTCAAAGGGTACTAGAATGAAGGGAGACGATCTAAATGGATCCTTGCTGATTTGAGAAGGTCTGAAACCCCTGTGAACCAACATTTGGCTCTGCCTGAGTGAGTAGTTCAGGCAATGGTCTCAGAAGAGAAATAGGATAAATAAGGATATCTGTCCCGACCCTTTAACGAGTCTACAAACCCCCAGATCCAATGCAAGAAGGAAACCAATCTGAAGATCGTCCCAAGGCAGAAGGGTTGGGCCCCAAACTTAGCCAGGATGATGTGCTGCGGCACTGTCTGCTTGCATTTGATGATGCGCCGAAGAAGAAGGATCTGGACTCTCTCAGCTGAGGCCCAATCTGGCTCGAGTAAAGAGGGTCCCCAATTTTCTGATTCGTATAAAATAGTGGGACAGATCAAGGTGTCCAAAAGGTTCATCTTGGACGAGATATCCTGGAAGTGATGACGAAAACTTTGTCTCTCAAGAAGGGCTAAGGATTCGCACCCCTTGTTGATTTGAGGCTAGAGAGCTGGTCGTAGACTGAAGCGGGGACCTCAGAACTGCACTCCCAAGTAAGTATAGGTATTGGTGATCTTGATTTCCTCCCCCTTGAATAGGAAGTGGAAATCTGAGGTTTTCTTCACCCCATTGAAGATCATAACCTTTGTTTTGCCCAAATTCACCGTCAATTTTCAAAGATCACAAAATAGAGCTAAGTCATCTAGCTGCCTATGCAAACCTTCTAGGGAGGAAGATAAGAGTACTACATCATCAACAAAGAAGAGAATAGAGATCAGGACCTAGTGGAGGAAGCACTCATCTGTGTCTTGGATATGCTCATGGAGAAAGGCCTCCAAATCATTGATATAGATCCCAAACAGGGTGGGAGACAGTGGGAAACCCTGTTTAACCCCAATAGTGCTTCGAATGAACTCAGACAATCCTCGAGCTGTACGAAGGCGGCTAAGGACGAACTCATAAAGGCGCATATTAGCTGTCAGCCGGGTCGTCGAGATGCCAATGTCTCTGAGCCACTGCAGTAAATCTTCTCTCGGAACTGAGTCAAAGGATTTCCGGAAGTCCACGAAGCAGCAGTAGACTTTTGAGGAGCGGTGGCTTGCCTCCTCAATCATGGCACGAAGGGTAAAGATATGGTCAATAAGCTGATGAGCTAGCGTGAAGCCTTCCTGGCCTCGAGATCGCTGGACAACTTCCTATGGAGGACGATGGCATATAACTTTGAGAACGCGTGGCCTACCATGATCGTTCTGTAGTTATTGGGATCAGAGGCGGATCATGATTTGTGAATCGGATAGGTAATGTGATGTGACCATACCGGAGGAAAACCTTCACACACCACATAGTTGAAGAGATCACCCAAATAGCTAACTAGAGCGTGGAGACCGTTCTTGAAAAACTCTGCTTGGTAGCCTTCCTCATCTGTTGATTTGTTGTTGCTCATCGCCCAAATGGCCTCCTTGATATCTCTGTTAGAGAAGAGGTGGCAAGATGAGGGAGGGTAAGTAACTTGAATTTTGGTCTGGCTGGGAATATCCTAGAGATTGGAAGTGTGGGAGAACATGGAAGCAGGGTCGAGGTCGGATGGGAGAGGAGATCGCCGAGGGAGGATGGTACGCCAAAAATCCTTGGGGGATTGTCTCTTCTCTAAGAGACAAATTGATGTTTCTTGCGACGAAGGAGACGTCGGTAAGAGATTTGAATGTCGAGGTATGTAGATTGGGAGTGGAGGAAGGCATAATGGACCTCTCGGTGGAGGGTTTTGCATTCTTTATCGTACCATATGTTCATGGGACAAGAACCAGTTTTAGGGGAGGTAGAGGTGGTACGAGTGGAATGGGGGAAGGAGTTAAGTGAACTTCCCAAATTGCAGATGAGAGGCACTGGTACTTAGCATAGGCAGAGTCAAGTGAGGAGAATTGGGCCTCGGATGGAAGAATCTCGCGAAGAGCAAGCAAGAAGATGTTGGGGTCGCCTTCGTCGAAGCGAAAGGTGGTCCGAAGTGGGGGGGGCTCTGCGGGGAGGGATGGGTTGGTAGAGGAGGGTCAAACTGGAGAGAGAGCGAAAGAAATGCATGGTCAACAAGGGGAATGGGGGATATTGAGAGGTTTCAAATAAAAGGGAGCAAGTTCTCGATGGCTAGAGCATAATCCACCGCACTAGCCCCTCCTCCATGTGGTTGACAGGTGAAGAAGTGAGAGTCCGGAAAGCATGGAAGGACATTCAAGATTAGCAACTCGTGAGAGTCCCCTAGCTGCAGGAGATGTTTTCCATAAGCTGTAGTGGGCCCATGGCATCTTCTGATATCTGGTGGAGACCTATCGAGACCGGGCGATCCCCTGGGTATAGAACACATCCTCCGATCGGTCGTGGAGAGGGAACTGAAGATATCTGGTGCGAGCATTGAAGTCCCCCATAAGTATGACCTCCTTGTTAACAGAATACTGGGTGATGCC
>LPNX010287480.1:0-48948 GCA_001517045.1 Pseudotsuga menziesii | reverse complement strand
GGGGGGGGGGGGGTATGCTGGTTCTGGCTCGAATCTACATGAATTTGGCGTACTCGTCGGCAGCTACCATTGAAACCTTGTTCCGGAGAGAGTCTCTAACCAAGCGAGCAACACCCCCAGATCCCTTGACTCCACCTGAATTCCTTGTTTCCTGCCTACACTGAGAACCAGTGGTAACCTGTAATATCTGGGAGAGGACGCATAGGGCTCACATGAGTCTCGGTCACAGGGAGGATATCTGCTGAGGCAAGTGCGTCATGCAGAAGACCTGGTGATGACCAAAAGGACCCATTGCCATTCTAGCAGTGGGCTGTGATACCTATACCTTGAGAAGAGAAGAGAGGAGAAATCTATGTCGAGGCCTGAAAAATGCCTTGACCCCGAGTACGGGAGACTGCATGGGATTGGAGAAATACATAGGGAAAGGATCCAAGAGCAAAGAAATCCAAAAGAAATGAGGTAGGTCTATCAAGGGATCAACCCATCTCTACTAATATCCGAGGCTGAATAAAGGAAACTAAGAATAGTATGCTGTCATGAGGAAGTTGATGGAAGGTCTAGGTCACCCTCTGCGTTGTTGTCTGAAGGAGTTAGCCCATCATTGAGGTCCAAGGAATCTTGTTTTCCTCCTGAGGAGAGTTCTAGGTGTCGCTGAGATCTCAAGGGAAAGGGGAGGGTCCCATGAGTTCACATTGATCTAGAGTCTGAAGTTGCATTGATGTCGGTCCATCTCTTAGTGCCCCTCCTTGAGGGTAGCAACACGAAAAAAAAGGTGATCTGCTAAAACAATTATTTCAAAGGTTTATTTCAATCTTGAGTTGGAGGATGGCCCCATGAAGAAATGTAAAGAGAACCTCTAGAAAATTAAGCCTATCACTAAATCATGGGTGAAATCAATGTCCAGTTACTTATAGGATCATCTAAGGAGTGTATAACATAGGCTTGATTAACTATATAGACAACTTTTCATTGAAGGTGATTTAGAGGGAATATTGCTAGAAGTGGGGGGATTGGAAAAAGGCACCTAGATTGTGCAAGTTTAACAAGTATCACATACTTTTTCAATAATTCCTCTAAAATTTCTACGGATTCTGTCAAAAACAAAGTCCTGAAAAAGTTGAAAACGTCTAACGTTTAGACTACTGCATTTATGATATCAACATAAACTAGTTGACATTTAAGGAATTAAAAAAAAAAATTATAATCAAACCTCTCATCCAACATTATGCCATCAAAGTCTTTCCATGCCTTAATTTTACATGGTCCAAAATTAACAAACCAATAAATTAAGTCTGCTTGGGTCTCACTTCTTTTTTTCATGTGAGCTGCCAAAAGTTGCAGATTTGTCGGCGAAGCAACCACATCCTTGATGATATCCCTGAGGTCATTCTCTTCTAATAGAAGAGTTACCTTGATTTTCCATGAAAGAAAATTTAAGGCATCATCCAGTTTGTCCTCGAATCTGAGGTTAGCTAATGCCATCTCCGATCTACACACAAACTCCTACTCTTCTATTCTTCTAAATCTAAGTCACTCTAATACCATGTAAAATTTCCAAGCTTTAGGTGACTGTTGTCCTATGTTTCTCTTAATTAAATAAATCAGATTTAAACTTTATTCAACCACAGAAATCAATATTTCTTAACATGTAGGAATCATACATATAGTTGAAAATAAATACTAGAAGCACAATACATGAAATCTGTCCTTCAAAATCAATTTATCATTAAATACTCAAAACTTACAAGGACACCTGAAAAACAAGGTTTTCTACCTGCTAATACAGAAAACTGCAAAACATATTTGAGAGGCCTGCTGAACTGACGCATTTGAATGACTATACGACATGTACGACCTGCCCATACGATTGTACAGATCCATATGGTACTGTCTGTACGATTGTATATATCCATACGGTGTTGTTTGTACAACTATACGAAATCACTGTTGCATCTCTGTTCTTCAACCTACAATGATTGCAGATTGATCCTCTCACTGTTGTACTGTTTTCCCTCTTCCTCGGCCTCTTTCTTCACCTTCGGACAAAACTACCTTCGTGAAGAATGAATGTCTTTACCCTCTACTTTGACCTGCAATCATACTTTAAATGAAACCCTAAACTACCAAAACTCTAATCTCACGATGAGATTGATGGTTGAAACTTGATATTAGTCTAAATTACTAATGCATTAAAAATGCACTTTATTGGACTCAACAACAAAATAAAAGACTTTCACTTTATTAATAAAGTGAATTACAAAATCGATTGGACTTGGACGACTTCACGCATGTTTGACACTATGACTAAACATATGTGGAAGCTCCTATCTGAGCTGCAAACATCAACAGACTACCCTTCTATAAAGATTATTACCGGCAGATTTATAAAAGTAATTTCCAGCCATTAAAGCAACCCAAGAAAGAGAAGAGAAAGACGAAGAACCTTACATTAGAATGCCCCTTGACTTCTTCTTCCCAAAAAAATCTTCAACTAAGCTTAGAGAGGAACTCCCACAATTCCAACCATGTCATGCAAATGAGATCTCTCCTTTTTATAGCTCTCAATCTCCAACCACTTCTTAATAATATTTAGTGAATACTAGAAGCTTCAATAGTATAAAGAAAACTGAAGAAGCTTCTAGGAAAAACACTACTAGAAAATTCTAATAAAATATTATTGAGTAGCTCCTAGATCCATGATTCCCTCCAAGAAATTATAACATAAGAAGGTCTAGAAATTTCCTTCAAGCTGGGTGCTCTCTAAGAAGGATCCTCTAGCAGCTTATTCTCCGGAAATATCAATATCACTCCCAAAAAGGTCGATCACACCTCTACTTATGTGCATTTGACCTTTGACTTTTCCATGAAATACTTCCAGAACCTTCTAAGATGATATGTCATACCTCCACTGTCCAAATATGTTGAACTTCCTCCTATAATGTGAGATGACCCAAGTGATGAGAAACATCTCCGATTATGTAAATTTGCCTCCGGTAGAGTGAAATGACTCAAAAGGTGTTCCTCAATGTAATAATATCCATCAATATATGTAGAAAGAACCTCTAATGCAACATCCATTGTGCTCATGGTCCTTTAGCCTTGGCACTCGAGTCTTCATGCCTCACTAGAGGGGGTAACAATTGGAATTATTCATCTTGCCTACATCTGCTTGTACCAGGAAAGGATATGATTGTATTGCTTCGAGGCCATGATTAGTTTACTTCAAAGTTCCATCAAAGGATTTCTACTTATTACAAATGGAATGTGTTGGGTAAGCTAAACTATTACTTCCAGTGGCAAAGGTTCAAAGATGCAGGAGTTTAGGGGGAAATGTTCCAATCTTTTGAGCAAATGCTGTGCACTTTTCATTTAATGAAGCGTTTAAACAAACGATCATTCAAGTTCTCATTCATGGACAGTTCTTCAGTCAGTGGTTCCTGCTACATCCTTACACTTGAAAGAGGCGTTCAAATTTCAAACATGTAAGCTATGGAAGGAGACAATCCATTTAAAGGATGATAGGGTACCAGACAAACTGTAAATAACATTTAGAACTACCCAAATGCTAGAAGTCAGTGTTATAATCCAAAATAATTTTATACTGGAAGTTCCTCCTATCATTTTAATAAATAATGTTTACCTGCATCCAAAGAAACTGGAAACATATCCCAAGTTCTCATACCCGTAGACCACTGGGCATGAATAGCTGCAAGAATTGCACTAAACCCCTGTCTTACTGTTGCAGACTGATTCAGATCTTCTGATCAATCCCCATAGAAAGGCTAATTTTAATTTTTCTAATATGAAAAATGATTCAAAGAGGCATAAATAGGCGAAGTTACAGTACTAAATATGAATTCTGAGGTTCCTTAAGTGGTTCAGAAAATTCATCCCTAAACCAAGAAAAGGTCATAGTACATGAAGAGCATGCACAAATTAATTCACTTGACCTCAACAACAAAACAAACTACGTGCTCCTACGTTTAGTAGATAGACATCTTTACTTATTTGTTTCAAACTATTATTATTTGAAAGCACCCCTGAAATGGTCTATGCCATCTCCGACCACAGACTAGGTAGGCGTGCTTCAAAAAGTAATTGATATATGGAGTTTGCTTGGTAACTTTTCCACTTTTAGGAGAACTTTATTGATTGTCTAGTCAATCTGTTGAATGTTTGTTAATCCTTATGTTAAACTCCTATGATGTTCGAATTCACATTTTAACTATGGTTACATTGTCTGTTGCAAACTGTATATGGAATTTGCTTGGTGACTTTTCCACTTTTAGGAGAACTTTTATTGATTGTCTAGTCAATCTGTTGAATGTTTGTTAATCCTTCTGTTAAACCCCTATGATGTTTGAATTCACATTTTAACTATGGTTACATTGTCTGTTGCAAACCGTAGAGAATCGGCCAGACTTACAAATATAGGACGGTTAATGGAGGCTCATGGACCCGAGCTTTTGGGATCATCTTATGATAATCCTATCACAAGCTTTTCATTATTTCAACAGTTTTCTGTAGACAACCCAGAGGTTAGCGGCTGAACTGGTGGTACCCTTTAAGACTTCTTGAATATTAGTGATTTTAATGTGGATGTTTGAAATCAGCAAATATCAAGACAAGGTACCAAATATGGAGCTTTACTTGGGACAAAAATGATGGGCATACTGGTTACCTTAGTATAGCGAAGTCATCCCAAATTTTATCTTTGGTCTCTCCAACTACATTTTAATTTTCATATTTCAAATTTGACATTATCTTCTTGCAGGTTTACTGGTCCCTTGTTTTGAAGGAGTTATCTATTATCTTCCATGAAAGCCCAAGGTGTATCCTTGATACAAGTGACAAGTCCCAGCCTGCTGGGGTATGGATTCCAGGGTCAGTTCTAAATGTTGCTGAAGGATGCATCTCACCAAAGGAGAGTATAAAGAAAACAGATGACAGCATAGCTATTATTTGGAGAGAGGAAGGTCATGATGAGGATCCTGTGAATAAGATGACACTACGAGAACTACGTGCTAGAGTAATGTGAGTTTCCTGTATCATAAACACCTTGTACAATAATTTACTCTGCAACGAGTAATCTTGTGTAATGTTAATATTACTCATTTACTTCTTTGTTTTCGTAGGAAGTCCCTCTCTATTTTTGTCACTTCATCATTCAGACATTCAGTCTAGATTTTAAATCACCCTTTCCTGACTCCTACCCTCATCACACCAATGTCTTAATGTAAATGACTCCTTTGTTTGTCCGTTCATCAACAACGTTGCCAAAACTAAGTCAAAAAACGATTTATAGGAAAACTAACAGCTAAAAGATAAATTAATGCATAAAAACGCAGTGAAACAGATACAACTTTAGATATCCAGCTTGCGTTAATAGGGAAGTTGGTACTATAATCTAAATTTTTGTTCTGTTCGTGGCTTGCAGGCAAGTGGCAAATGCACTTGATATGGTGTTCACAAAGGGTGATGCAATTGCAATAGACATGCCCATGACTGTAGACGCAGTTGTTGTATACTTTGCATTGATTCTTGCAGGGTATGTAGTTGTATCAATAGCAGATAGTTTTGCCCCCAAAGAAATTGCAACTCGCATCCGGGTCTCCAAAGCAAAGGGAATCTTCACCCAGGTTTGTAGTTTACCAATTAAAATCTGCCAAATTTATTCTAGTAACTATAGAAATAATGTAATGGTCAGTAGGTAAATGCTTAAACTGCATGAATGAAGTCCAGTGGACCTCTCTTGTACATAACATGCATCTAATTCAAAGAGAGAAATTTATGGAAAGAAATGGTTTGAAAAGGAAAAATTAGAAAAAGGGTAATATTGTTTACAGAAGATTTCCATTAACTTTTTAGTCAAACCATCCTTCATCTTGAATGGACACTCAAAAAATTGGTCTACTTAGATAGCTATAAAACTGAAGTGCATACTTTGTTTGTTTATCTCAACTCGTTTAGATCAATATTCCTGTGAATCGTAGGTCAGGTGTCTAACCAATAAATAGAAAATGATATGTAGTCGTAAGGAAATTTTTCAAAACTTGGGAGGCACAATTCAAGAGTACTGAACTCTGTCAATGATCTATATGGCTTCCCCAGATGTTCAGTGAGGTCACAGACCGAGTGATATGACTTGTTATAGTTTTCCTTATTTATAAAGATCCATAAATTAACAGATATAATATAATTTCTAAGAAGATGGAGCTGGGCACATGCCTAGGTTTCCAAGTCATGCATGAAACAGTGAAATCTGTCTTACACAAATCTCTTTTAATGCCTTCATTGGTCATTCTACACCTAAGCGACCAGATAAAGGGGGTAGCTGCAAGTCTAAGAACAAACTAGAGTTACAAGCCTCCCACTTGCATAACCATGGGTTTTCAAAGAGTGGCTTAGAGAGTTGCTTCCACTACTATCTCGGAAAAAATATTTTGGGATTCTAAAAGTTCTCACTCTTCATTTGTCTTGCAGTTTTGTATTCCCTAAAAATGTGGTTAGCGCCCTCTGTTTGTTCATACTGAGTACATTCACCATTTGTTAAGACTGTTTTGGAAGTGTAAATTTACTTCCCAAGTCTTGGTAGAGAACCAACCAGCCAAGAACTGTGGAAATTTCCGGCAAAAATTGCTTTCTCAGATTTTAATGCAAAACAAAATTTTCACCTTTTTGACTAGAGGTTTCCTGGATCTTAACTTGAATTTTCAGCCTTGGGGCTGTTGTACAATGTTAAAGTTTGTAGTGAGGATAGGTGCTTCTACGTTGGTTTGTGTTTAGAATGTGAAAGTATCCTCAAATTGTAACTCTCTTTGTAAAAGTGAACTTTATAATACTTTATCTAAAAGGGCAATTAGCCCATGGTTTTGGAGGGCCCATGGTATTTGAGGGTCCATGGTATTGAGCCCATGGTATTTGCATAAAGTGAATGTAATAAAAGAGTCCGTGAAAGAGTTAGTGAGACACATTGAGGGAGTTTGATCAGTTGAATAATCAAATCTAAGAGAGGGATTCTCTTAGAGGCTTTGGAAGTTTGGAGAGAGGGATTCTCTCAAGCTGAGATTGTCTGAGAGTGGTTGAGGGCTTTGAGCACAGTCAGTCAATGAGGAGTTTGAGTCTCTCTGTCATACATGTTCCACCACTCAATAGGAGGCGCCCTATCTCGATCTTTTCTAGCATGCAAAGTACCAAACAGACCAATCTCACTGAGGTATTTGCTTAATTCACTACGCAATAAGGCACATTCCTCTTCATCAGGGACCAACTTGTCTATAGCAGCCATGTACCCAACCTGTACCTCTGGATCTGTGTGGGGCTTTCTCTTAACCCCACCCCCAGGTGCTGGTTTGGCCAACCAAGATGGAGAATAATATTTTGGTGTTAATACATATGCTAAGGCATGCAGTGGAACGTTGAGATGATCCCACCTTTTGACCACGTGTGTGAATATGGTCATACAGGATGGGATCCTTTGATTCAACAATATCTTTAATCTGGCCCAACATGCTATCCATCTGCTCATACACCTCCCCAATTACTGGCTTATCTGTATCTGCAAACCGAATCATGTGATAAATGGGCTTTGTGAACTGCAAAAAACCTTGACACTTGCCCAAAATTGACCATCAAGAAATGTGTCTTCCACATCCTGAAAATCACGCCTGTCAGATGTGGATGTAGCCCTATATTTCAAGACTTGCCATGATTCACTTGATACCATGCTAGCCAATACCTCTCTTACCTTCAAAAGGCGCCTGAAGGTGAGGTAATAGCTAGCAAATCTAGTCTTTTCTATCTTTAATAGCTCTAACTTTGAGTGAGTGCGGAAAATGCCATGGGCATTGCTATGGTTGGTAATAAATCTTATCATGTGCTTACCCTTTTTGTACAGTTCACCAATCCATTTGTATTCATTTTCCTTCAACTTAATAATGTCATGCATCAAAAGGTTCGGTATGTGAACCATACACCCGGACCAAAATATGTTGGGGTATTTATCTTCAATGATTGCTCCCGCTTCCTTACAATTAGGAACATTATCTGTTATGACTTGGCTGACATTGTATGGACCAATAGCTTCAATGTTTTTGAGTAGGAGTTCTGCAATGTTCATGCTGGTCTTGAATTTATCTTAGTAGTCATGTGCCGAAAGAAAGATTGCACCAGTAGCAGAGACACCAAGAACATTTATCAATGGCTTACCTTTCACATTGGTCTGACCATTTGATATAATTGATACCCCATACTCATTCCAAGCATTTGTGAATTGCCCCAAAGCATTTTGGTTCTTGTATTTTTCCTTGTCAAGCCCCACAGTTCTAGCTTTGTCATACCCAGGGCTCTTGTTTCCTGCCGGGGCAATGCGGATGGCCTCTACGATTTCATGCCAATAGGGTGAGTGAAGAACATTGAATGGTATGCCACATGCATAGAGAAACCGATACACTTTTGAATCCATGTCATCCCTACCACCTTGATCAAGGAAATCTGATATTGTCCTGCGGTTGCCACGTGATTGCATGGGAGAGAATCCACTGCCTTAGGTGGATGGGCCTCTAGTTCTTGGTGAACATGAATGGTCACGGTCATCTGATGATCATTTTGATGTGTTTTGTGCTTCAAATTCTCCTTCTTATAGATGGCTCTTTGTGTTGATACCACATTTGGGCAAACACAAACTCCTACAGTTTTTCTTTCATCACATGGCATGTGCCCACATAGATGTCTTCTCACACGGGTATATGAACCTATGTATGTCTTGTTACAATGGGGGCAAACAAATTTGGTGGTTCCACCCCCTCTAGTTCCTGCCTGCCTTGTGACATATTTCCACAAGGGTGTGGGGTCCTCTTTGGTTTTCTTTCGGCTTTCCCTCTCCTCTTCCCCCTCCTCTTCCTCCTCCTCCTCTCCATGGTATGTGCCACTTCCCACTTCTTCATCCTCTTCCTCATTCCTCCTCCGGTTTCCAACCACCACCATCAAAATAACAAATGGAACCAACAAAATAAACCATAAACCCATCATCATGGTTGATGCCAAATGAAACTAGAGATTTAACCTGTTTCCTGCAATAGAATGAGGGAGGAACTAGAGATTTAAGTTTTTAACAATGTACATTCTAGTCACTAGATTCTAGACTCTAGACTCTAGAATTTATATGGCCAAGGCTCAAGAATCAAGCATTCAAATTTCATACTATCATAGAAATCAAAGGTCAAAAAATTTCAAAATTTTAACAAAAAGAAAATGACAAATGTTAGAAGTAGAACCTACCTCTTTGGCTCCTGCTCTCCAGTGGTGTCACAGTGGCAAGCTGCAACTTTCTCCTCTCCTCTCCTCTCCTCTTCTCTTCTCTTCTTCTCTTCTCCTCTCCTCTTCTCCTTTCTTCTCTTGCAATGTGACAATGAGGTAGGAGAAGAGGGCTTTATCCCCCAAAGCCCTCCTCCTTCCCTCTAAAACCCTTTTTCCTCTCTTCCGCGAGCGTGGGCAGCAAAAAAATGGAGGAAGCGAAATGGGGAGCGACGGGAAGTGATGGGGAACGCAGGATGAAGCGTTTAGGAAGCGTGACCGGGAGCGAAGAGGAAGCGACTAGGAAGCGTTCGGAATCGACGAGGAAGCGAACGCTTCCTAAGATGGCAGGGAGCGAATTTTTAGCAAGGAAGGGCGTTTCTCATTTAGCTTCGGATCGGGAGCGTTTTAGGAAGCGTGCTTCGCCTTAGATCCCACAACGCTTCGGTCTGAAGCGAGCTTCCGGAGTGGGGGCGAGGGGGGGGGGGCGCTTCCCCGCAACACAGGTTCATACCCCCTTAGGGAAATTGTAAAAAATGTCCTAGCATTTAATTTTTTATAAAAGGCTCAACTTCCCGAACTTAAGCATCAAGCCAACTAGCCCAGAGTGTTTTTTCCCTTGGTTATTATTGGTTGTTGAACAAACGACTAATAATTTCTGAGTTTTTTCCTCACACCTCCAAAGCTGGGGTAGTTGTCTTGGTGTTTTGGCCTTAGGAGGTTATTAGAGCCTTCGTGTCAGTATTTTTCAACATGCTAGGCATTCCGATTGAGTCGTATGAACATGTACTAGGTCCCCCTAGAGTTTGGGCCTAATGGTTAAGAGCATGTGTTTCCTCTTAGGTCACGAGTTCAAATCCAGAGGGGGGTAGTGTATGTACCCTCTGTAGACTTTAGCAGTTAAATCGCTGCGCAGAGGGGGGTCCCTTGTCCCACAAACAAGGGGGTCTCATACACCAATTTGGTGTCTCGCTTGGCGGTGACCTTAAAAATACATTATTATTATTATTATTATTATTATTAATTTATTAAGAGGGTGACGTCAAAAGCAAAGGTAATCGTAAGCATGGTTTAGTGGATGCGCTTGCTATGGTGTGGACCCCCTCTCCATGTCACATTAAAAGCGTTGGTTTCTACTAAGGTTGGGTCATACCACATGGGCATAGTATGAGTGAAGCATTCGCGTGACCATAACGTCAACCATGAGGTGGGGGATCGCATTGGTTGGTGGTTACGCTAGCAATTAGTGGACCCCATATTTTCTTAAACTTTGGGGTAAGCAATTATTCATCTATAATTTACTAAGTACAAGCTAATATCATTTTGAAGCTCAAGTTATTTGTTGATCCGTACGGTCGCGTGAGTTGGGTGAAGCATGCGAGTGATAGATGTGGTGGCAACTAATAAATAGTTTGGTAGAGTGTGGTGAGAGAGGTGTCAATCACCTCTTCAGTTAAACTAGTAATCACCCCACCGATTCTTTTGATTGGTTCAGTTCAGCTCAGCTCAACTCGGTTAACTCCGGCTTGATCTTTAGTTCATAAATTCCCCCCTGGGGCTTGGTTTTTGTTATAAATAAGAGGTCTCTTCTCCCTTTCGAGGGTCGGTGATTGAAGCAAAGGACCTATGGTCGCATTATTGTAATTGTTTATCTTTCTATGAATAAATTTGAGTCTTTGGAGGACAATTTGATGGTGCAAGAATTTTCATGGTGAATGTTTGGCTTATAACTGAGATGATATCTGTGTAGCTCCATTATTATTTATGCAAGTTTTGTTATCTAGCTTAGAAGATTATGTTATAACCCATAGAGTAAGCATTTAAAGTTTCAATTTTCTTGCTTATGTGTAGTTATATAAGATTTAAGAGTTGCATTTTGTAGTCGGTTATACTTATGCGCTTTTGTTCTTGTTTAATTTACCATACTAGATCTAATCACTTGCTTAAAGGGTTTTGTAGCTTTGCAAATCACCAGATGTGAAGTAGAGATCGTAGCTCGGTTGCATCTTATATTTCTTTACCATATTTTTATGAATCTAATGTTTCTTGTTCTATAGGTTCCTTCTTCGCTCAAATTTGTTCAAGCTTGGGCTTGAGATCTTCTTTCTTCATCCTCAAAACTTCCTAAAATATTTCTTTCCAGTTACTTTTGTTTTGTTTCATAACAAGTAGATCTAAGTGTTAAATCTTATCATTTCTATCTCTTGTTATATAGATCTAAGAGTTTTTTTTTTAAGTTTTTTTTATCAAAGGCTTAGATCTAGCTTCGTTTAGTCTTAGTACTTGAAGTAGCATATTATTCCTATCAATTGCAAGTACTAGAGCTTAAATTTTCATGCATTTTTGGCTAACATGCAAAATTTTTCTTGAGTTTTGTGTTGGCTGTTTTTTGTACTCATCGTTCAGGAAGAAGAGTTTTGGAGGCACATGCAAAGATTTGAACCATAAAAAGGGCTCCTTCCAAACCCCTCTCTCAATCTCCCACTTCTTCTCTACCCATTCTTCAAATTTTTGGAAACTTTTTTTATCCTAACTCCAAAGGACAAAAAGTATTCTTCAAAAGAAAAAAGCATTGTAAAAGAAATTAATAAAAAGTGAGTGGGATAAAGGCTCCCACACCCCTCTTCCCCCATTTGGGGGAAACCTATATCGTCCTTGTTTTTCTATTTTTTTCTTACTTTTTTGCATGCATAAGTAATTGTTAGATTAGTCTTTGGTCTTATTGTTGCTTTCGTAAAAGTTAAAAGGAAAACTTCGTTTAGTTTTATTTTATTTCAAAGCTTTTTTTGCTTTATATAAACTGCAAAAAGTAAAAAAAACCAAAGCCTCTTGAATCTCACTGAAAAGTGGATCAAGAGCACTCTCTATCGAAGAGGTTTAATTTTTTAGATTAGTTTTGTTTATCATTTTGTTAAGTAATAAAATGAATCCAAAATCTCTTGAATCTCACCGAAAGGTGGATCAAGAGTGCTCTCTGTCGGAGAGTTTACTGTTAGTTTTATCTTTTCCGATTTATTTGTTTATTTAATCATTCCGATCGTTGCTTTCCCGAGTACCCGAAAGGTGAAAGAGACTCTTTGGTTTTCATGTAAACAACCCATGGTTACGTCTCTAATAAAATAAACCAAGACTCCTTCCCTGTATGCTCTACACTGCTCCATCTTGTCTGATCAGTTGGCTGTATCAGAAAGGGATACGAGCTACTAGATTTAATAGGGAAATCCACAAAAGTCATTTTCTCAAGAACTCGAGAGATTGCAAAGGGTAAGCACTACAAAGTCAGGGGGCTACTCCAAGCAGGTTCATCTTCGCTCCGTTGGACACTTGGTATTACCACTTTAGCACTCAATTCAAAGGGATTTGACTTGTTGGGCCAAACCCACAATTAACCCACACCCTTAATTATTCATTTAATAATATAAAATTTACCAACCGAGACACTGCAATACTTTCACTGAGACTACACTAGCAACCCACATTTGCAAGCACTCTTTTCATTTTAGCACTGGTCTATTCTGTTCTTTTTGCATAAGTGAATCACACAATGTATCATTGAATATTGTGTATCTAATTTGAGTTAAAGTGTTGCTAAGGTTAAGTCTTGTTTGCAGTAATTGGTAATCTTTAATTTCATCCATTTCATATTAACTCCTAGATTTAGTCTTTTATTTCGTAGACTAAAAACCATAGATTTTCTTCTAATAGGGACCACCCCCCTTGGCTTCGTTAGGAGTTAGCCTAAACGGAGGAGCTGGGATCAGGTGAAAGCACCTGGCTCTTTGCTTGCCCCCAAGGCCACACCTTTTCCGCTTGGGAAACAATAGTCCAAAAGATTTCTATTGACGGTGTGCATTCAACGGACAATGGATTCCTCACTAAAGATGTCAAATCACTTAGCAATTGTCCTTTTACTTATGCTAAATCATCAAGATATCTATAGCTATAATTTGTAAATAACAATACTTGAAGAATATAAATGGCAGAAGATCAAAGCTGGAAAATGCACAAGTTCTTGACAGCTGGAAACTTCATTTATATACTCGAGATGAAATACATGTACATACCATAGCCTTCTCTCAAGGCTAGTATAAATCCACTAGCTCTCCAAAACCCTAGCTAGGGAAAATATGAAAACCCCAGCTCAACCAAGGAGCTCCAATATGCAACAATCACTCCAACACATCCTCTAAGGCAAGACGTCCTATTCTTTTCTTCATCTCCAACAAAAGTATCCCCAATCTCCAAGGGATAAACCCTGGTCCCTGATCCCAAACCTCCAAGATGCTCTAAGATACTTTATAAAGACCAAGAAACCTTAGCGACTCCATGAGAGAGCGAGATATACAAGAGAAGACCAAGAGAGAGAGGACTAGTGCCCACTCCTCTCTAAGTCACATCTCATCTCAAGAGTGAATATAAGAATGAACATAAAGATATATGAAGGATCATTTCCAACGTCTCATCCACGAGCAAATTCTAGTCACAAGAACAAACTCCAAACCAAGATGTCCTCTTTCCCTTACATAACTTCTCCTAGGGTTTCCTTGTAAACTCATGAAACTTTGCAAATATCTCTAGGAAGAAAAGTACAAAGAGAAGAGATACCATGATGATGAATGAGAATGACTCTCTCCTTCCCCTAGATATATGAGAGGTAAGGGAGGCCAGCAATGCAATGTGGGCCCAAGCCTTTACAAGCAACATACAATAAGCTCATGTAGGCCAACACAAGTGAGATGCTACACTCCAAAGTACATGTGCCATGCTCCAAGGTGATGTCGTACATGATAAGGCCCCCAAGATGATGTAACTACACATTGTAAGTCCACATGACACTGTCACAAACCTCCTTGGACTCCATTGATCCTCCTAAGCAATGTACTATGTTGGGTTAGTTGCCCCCTGCAAAAATATTGTCATAGCCTAGGCATCCTTGAGCCAACTCCAGGCCTCCAATCAAGGATCCAAGCAACCCCATGCCATCTAGGGCCTGATGCAGTCCCCTAGGATGCACAATTCTCCTCCCAATTAGGGCATTCTCCAAGTAAGTGAAGTTTCCATGTGGCCATCATGAAGGGTGTCCACCAAATTGTTAAGAGAATTCCAACGACTAAGGGAAGAATACCAAGCCAACATTTAACTGAGGTCAAGCAATCACCAAGCAAGCTTTTTCAACTATGCAAAGCCATCATGGACCATTTCTCATGCTCCAATCCATTTCATACCATCTAGGGGCTAAACATACACCATGTACCCCAAATCTCATGAAGCACCCTGTTATCCACTTATTTGTACCATAGTTGGATTAGCTGAGGAGCCGCCAGTTGACAAACATGATAAATGTTTGATTCCAGTGTATCAATGTATCGGATGATCCGCCTTTGTGTCTAGCCAGTTTTGGCTAGTCAGTTTTTTATTTGAATAATTTTGACCATGGCCTTGCAGGGTTCGTAATAAAATGTGCTAGTAGGGTGTTTTGAGTGGTTCGGTCTCCTAAGACGTAGAATTTCAACTAAGGTATTCCAGGGAGTTTTTTTCCATTGACAATTATGTTTTGCCTATAGCCGAGTATACTTGACGAGGTTTTCTCCCGCTTCCTCCAAAGCTGGAATGCCCGATTTTGAATTCTGGGCCTTGGGGGCTTATTAGAGCCCAACTAAGTGTATATAAACCTACTAGGCATTATTAGAATAGAGCATGGTCATGTCCTAGGTCACTTGGACCCTCAAAAAAATTTCCGAAATTTTTTTACCGGACGAGTCAAAAATTATTTTTTAATTTTTTAATTTTTCCCTATGTTTTTAATTAAAATTTTCCATAATTTAAATGGAAAAATTCAATTTGTAATAAGTTAGTCATCCAGAACTTGAATTCAGTGATTGAAAGCTCTAACCTTAAGCCAAAAATCATTCTTGATCGGCCAGCCAGTCACATCCAACTTTTAGATCATCATTCGGCCACATAACGCATATTTTCTCAAAAAAGTCATTTTTGGGGAAAAAATTGATTATTTAATAAAAAATGATTATTTTGGAGAAAATCCAAAACTCTCCAAATTAATCCAAATTTAGTGAAATGAAATGCAAAATGACATGGCAATGGGCATTTATGATGATTAGAGTTAACAGAACTCGGCTTCAGTTAGCATTCAGTGAGCATTAAAGATATATTCAGTTAACGGTTTTGTCATCTCCATCTAAACTCATGAATTGGATGAGATGGAGAGTATTCATTGGCTTGATGTTTTGATCGAGGTAGAAACTAGTGATTACACTTATGATCTATTAGTAGTGGCTCCTCCATACCTAGCTGTGGCTTCTCCATACCTATCTCACGCCCTCTCCACATGCTCACGCCCCTCTCTCCTCATGAGGGCATCATCACAAGTGTGGCCTCATTAGTGCACTGGTTTCTATGCTTAGGGTTGGAGTGGGGGCGCCTTGCCTAGGTGGAGGCTTCCCCTCACTCTTAACTTCTCAGCTTTGGTTTTGTGCTCTCAGTGGTGTGCCGAGCCGGTTAGGTCTGGATTTCTGGTTTTAGGGTTTTGGGTCTTCTCTCATTGTATAAATAGAGGCTTCTTTTAGCTCTATTGGGATGGATTTTTGTGTAGAGAAACTCTGTCCAAACTTTGTAAATGCTTGTTGCTTTATGCAACCTTTGGAATAAATTTAAGGCTTTGGAGGCTCATATGGTTTGTTAATTGTGGATGAATGCCCTTGATGGATGAGGTGATTGTGTTCTAATTCTCCTCTTTCATGCTTATTTTGGTTAAAGATTTATGCTTTAGAAAGATTCTGTAAGCACATAAGAACAATTATTTGTGGTTTACAATTTAGTTGTTTATGGCTTTACTCTTAGAAATTGAAAGTAGCATTGTTTATTCAGTCATATTTCATGCTCTTTTACATTTCAAATTGTGAAACATACATGATCTAATCCAACTTTTGGCAAGTATTCGAGTTGAATTTTTGCAGATCAGTCCATCCAACCAAGTAGGAGTTCGAGCTTAGCTACATCCTCTCCTCTTGGAATCAAGTGCAACTTCCGACAATTGCAAGCTCTAAGGAATCCAAGCATACTTAAGAAGATCCACAAGTTTGAATATTTTCTCTTGCTTTCATTCATCTTTCAAGGTAAAAAATTTCTAAATTTTTGGGTTAAGGCAAGGTTTGGGCTAAAGTGAACAATCATTCACCAAACCGTATGCCCCTGTTGGTTGTCCCGTCTTCATTTTGCAGCCCTCTTTCACTTCTTTTTGCAGCCCTTTTTTCTCCTCTTTCGTTGCCCTCTTTGGCCCTTTTTCCTTACTTTTTGCAGCCCCCTTTTTGCTTGAATTTGCAGCCCTATGCACCCTTTTTTGCAGCCACTTTTTGGGCCCTAGTTTCAGCCTTCTTCCTCATCTTTTGCATCCTTCTTTGTCCTTTTTGCAGCCCCTCTTTCACCTTTGTTTTCATCCTTCTGTTGACCATACTTTGCCCTCTTTTCACCCCTTTTGCCTTCTCTTTTCCATAGCTTCTTATTCTTCTCTTCTTTCTCCGGTTTTGATAAAAGTTAGGTTTATTTTTTATTAAGTTTATAAATCTAGTTTCATTTTTTTTGGACTAACATTATAACAAGTTAGTGTTCAAAGCTCTTATTTTCAGGCAGGTGAAAGAGAGCCCAAGGGCATTAAGAAAGCAGGGAGCAAGCAGAGCAAAAAGACCAAAACATCTCCCTCCTCTTTCTCACCTTTGCTCATTCAAAGAAGAAGCTGAGCATAGCAAAAGATTGTAAAAAATTAATAAAGAGCAAGTGGGATTATGGCTCCCACACCCCTCTTCCCCCATTTGGGGGAAGCTTGTATCGTCCCATTGTAATGCATGTTCTTTTTTGCTTAATAAACCGCTAAAGGTAGAATATGATAGAATAATTGCATAATCATTAGAAAGATAGTTTATGTTTTGATTAGTTTATTATTCATAGAAAATGAAGTGAAAATGTTGATTTGATTGTTTACTCAGATATTGCATAATTTCTTAACTGTTTTACTTACCCCCTTGCTTTCCTGATTAGGGCCCTAAAAAGCCTGAAAGAGACTCTTGGGTAGTTTAGATTTCCATGTTTCTGTTTCTTTTAATTTTAACGAATTAATTAAGTCTCTTGAACTTGCAATAACACAAGTCAAGAGCACTCTCTATCGGAGAGCATACTTAGAATTGCACATCCTTGCATTAGGCATCTTAGATTAGCTAAGTCTCTTGAACCGCTGTCATAAGACGGGGTCAAGAGCGCTCTCTGTCGGAGAGTCCTAATTAATTAACTTAATTAATTAACGCACACCCCCTAATTAATTAACTTCGTTTTCTCCTTGTCGGAGTATGCTCTGACGGACCTCAAAATCGGAGTACCCAGAAACAGCATTGGATTTCTAATCTTGCAAGAAAAACTTAATAAAATTTAAACTCTGTAACCAACGCACCGACGTTGTAGGGAATTTTCTGAAGTACTTCTTAGTAGAGGTGCCGGAACCCTCGTTGTCTAAGCTTCTCAGCTAGCTGGTCAATCTCTGCGATACCAGCTTGGGATACTGGGCGGGCCCGTCATGTCTTCAACGGATTGAACTTGGAATATTCTCCCGGCTTTTTGAAAAACCTTCGTTGACACCCTAATCAAGAGCACATAAAATTCTTAAAATCTACCAAGAGCACTCTCACAACCTAATATTCACTAGTTTGATTTCAAGACTTGTTATTTAATTCTTTGTGCATTTCAGTATTTTGACTCCATAAGGCACTGGTCTTGTAATCTGCATAATTATTATATTTGGATCAATTGTCTGTGGCCTATTTTAATTTCTATCTGTGAATGCATAATTAATGAAGTCTGGAATCATTACTTATCTTTTAATCTCTTGCTAGCAATGTGGATTGCTTTGATTTATGTGTCAAACTCATAATAAACAAACACCTTTAATCACAATAACTCCTAAGACAACACCCATCTGCATCCGTAACCAATTAAAACACTTTAACCACATTGAGCCATAGAAAACTCTTTGTTAGGGACTACCCCCCTTGGCTTCTTTAGGAGTTAGCCTAAACGGAGGAGCTAGGAGTAGGTGATAGTACCTAGCTCTATGCTTGCCCCCAAGGTCACACCTCTCCCACTTTCCTAAGTGAGGAGACAACGTTCAGAAGATTTCTGTTGCTGGTGTGCAATCGGCAGACAACACACTCCAAACATGGTGTAAACACCTTTGAAGTAACTTGAAAAGCTAACAAGAACCCCGAGTTTGAAAATACATGGACTAATCCATATAAAGTTGACTATGTCAGGCTATGTGGTTTTGCATCCTAAGGCTTCTATCTTAAACTTAAGCTTATCAACCGGACTTCCTTTCAGTGCCTAATCCATTTATACATAGAGTAAGTGTCAATATTGTTAATGGATTTACCATCACAACCCATACTCGATCCCTTTAGATTGGATCTTCTCTATAAATGGCTGCTTTTAATTTGTCTCCTGGATAGATGATATTGACTGAGTCTAGATAGGTTGATTTGTATTTTCTATGCAAAATTAATTTACTAGATGTAACATCTACCCACCCAACACAAGGAAGCATCCCCTTCTTTGCTACACAGCCCCTTGGGCTATGCTTTCCCTTCTAGTGCTATTCAGCGTGTGCAAAGAAGAAAACCAACCGCCTAGATCTGTCTGTGAGGTTCCTTCACACACTAGGTTTATCAAGCTGGTCAAGCCCCATTTCCACTCCCAATTCAATACAGACCAAAGCACAAATGCATACACAACAATATACACAATTTCTGGGTTGAGGAAAACAGTTTGGCAACAAAATGAATTGCTAAGGTGGGTGAAAACAACCCCCTAACAACAATTCGTATCCCAGGGACGTTTTATCCCTAACGTGGCAAAAAACGAATTCAATACACAACAATTACAGTGTTGGGCATGGACAAAAACGTCCTGGAAGCTAAAATCAGAAATGGTAAGTGGGTAAAACAGCCCCAGGAGCCAAAATCGATTTCACCAAATGTTCATTGACTTCACGTGGGCAAAAACGGCCTCCACAGACACCTAGAAATTGTGGCCCCTTCTCCAATTCGCTGGGCATTTCAAAAAACGGATTCCTAGCCTAGGAAACAACAACAAAATGTCAAGCCAAGAGCTCAGGCATTGAGCTTTGCAAATCTGACTTCCCAGTCATGGGGAAAATGAAGGAAACTGTAAAAACGTGGATGGGGAATGCATAGAAACTCCAAAAACGTGAGTGAAGTGCCCAGGAGCTCCAAAATTGTGAATGAAGAACAGACCAAAAATGTGAAGGTAAATCAACTCCCAAGCTTCACTGCGTGAGGAAATGCAGGATGTGGGTGCATGGCCAAATGGGCATGCATTTTGGGTGTTAACTTGCCCCAAAAGTCAAAAATGGGTTTTCCCCAAATTCGAATTTCCTTGCCCATACTCTTTCCATCCCCATGCAATAACTACTTCAACAAATTTATGCCAGAATTAAATGATTGGGTGAATGAGACAAGAAAGGTAGTTGACTGTTTGATGGGTTCTCCCATTGACATTTGGCTTTTCCCCATTGGCCCCAAAGGTTAAATATTTCCCCCCCTTATCCTTAGGAAATCATGCCCCCATCTCATTATTTGTTGCATTGACATAGCTGGTTGTGGGTTTTTAATTAAATTGCATAATTTACATGATGCCAAAATTATAATGTGTCGGCTAGCACGAAATACCATCGACAACGATTTTAGTCGCCGAAACATAAAACGTTAAATCGATGGGGGGGGATTTTTCCTTTAGCTCCACACCATGATTAATTACAATATATACATCATATACATTTTAATGCAAAAAGGGTCAAAACCAGAGTGTTACATGGGAACCTGGCTTTTACGATTGGGAGTATCTACCATGATATTTTCCTTTATATTTGATTTGTCAACAACTTCATTTTTTTAGAGTACAAGACTCTTTTGACTTTGACTTGAGGTATTCATACATTATTAGTAGTAAAACCATATCTTATTATTGTTAAAAGATCATTCAAAAAGGGGAAATATGAGAGGGATGGGTGAATTGGCTAGTGACATGAAAAATGGATAGGTAAAATATGGTGAGTGTTGAATTATTGTAACTTCGAAGTGTATTTACTTATTATCCTCGATGTTTCTATCGGGAGAATCATTTGTATTTCATTATACCCTGATGTTCTTATCGGGAGAATTACTAAGAGTCATGAGGAAATTCCCTCCGTTGTAAGTCGGGTCATTAGCACCCCAGTTAATATTAAGTTGTTAGAGTCCTCCTAGAGAATTCGGCCCAGTCAGTTTTAGTGGGGCCGACTTGTTAAGTGGAAAATCAAGTGAATGGAAGAATATAAATAGAAGTGAGGCTCTTCTCATTTCTACACACACACACTCACTTGTGCATAGCGCATGGAGAGAGAGAGAGAGAGAGAGATCTGCTGGAGGGAGACGCACCTATTTTTGGGTCTTGTCTTTTATCTTTTATACATCTTAGACAGAGGAAGTTTTTGCTAGGTTTTCTTTCCCATGAGGGTTTCCCAGGATAAATCTTTGTGTTCGTTTTGTGTGGTTGTGCTTGTCTATCTTTTAGTGATCTTTTGGCTTATGGTTATGTTGTTATGATGCTAAATGTTATAATATCTGATATAACCATTAAAAACTTAACATGGTATCAGAGCCACCCTGAAAGAAGTCATTGTGCAGCTGAAACAGTGCTATAGCTACAACTATTGAAGATTAGGGTTTCATGCTTGAAAACCCTAAAATACTAAAACTAGTAGTTTTGGTAGATTTGCTATATCTCGATATTGGAGAAGGCTCGAGAGCCGAAACTTTCACAGGCCGAAGATAAATTCCTTATGTACCCTGTGTAAAATTTTCAGCCTCAGATTCGCTATATTCTGGGAGATATGATTCCTCCAAATTAGGTTTCCAGCCTCTCCCAAGATTTAGCCTTAAACAGGTGACCTAGAGAGAATTGCTATATATCGGGCTACGAAGGTCCAAATGAAATTTCGTAAGATGTTCCAGAAAGGGCACAGACTGTACTTTCTGTGGTAAAAATTTCAGACCCCGAAGGTGAAATTGTGACACGTGGCAGTCCGTACACGTTCACTCTTCTGAACAGTCTTGAAATAAGTCACCTTGGGAAAACGCGCATAAGTCCCAATTGGTAGAACCAATTCTGCTCAAACTTGCGGTGTTGGAAAGAGGACAGACGAGGCTACCTCAGTGCGAAATTTCAGACACAGAGAAGCAGTAATTCAGAGATGCCGCAGAAACAATATCAGGCATTCTGCAGAAGAAACTGAAGAAAACTAGGGCATCAGATATTTGCAATTCTGATCACAGTTTTGGGAAAATGAATATGTTGCTCAGCTCGCCTTCAGGAGGCACATCTTTCTATCCAATCAAATCTGAAAGATTCCAAGTTTTGAAAATTAGGGTTTCTCTGACAAACCCTAGATCAGCCAGATCCAGAACCAAGACGAACACCTCAAACCGGTAAGATCTAATCTTTTGCTGTTTACATTTGAGGTTCTCATTTCAAAATGACCTAGCACCCCAACTTGATGACAAGCTTGGTGAAGCTGAAAAATTCCGAGCATGGAAGCATAGGATTTCACTGGTTCTTGAAGAAAACGAATTGGACACCTACATAAATGGAGAGGTTCCAGTTCTAGAGGGAGATGAGGCTAGAGCCTTACACAAGAAGAAACTCGACTCATAACAAGAGAAGAGAAGATGGGAGCAACTGAAGATCAAGCGCTCACAATTCAAAGAAGATCCCTCAAGCGACGAGGAATATAAAGAACCTCTTATCCATCTTAGCATTTGGATAAGAAATGATGATGTCATGAATGAAGAATATGATGAAGCAGAAGGATCAAGGAGTCTACCCACGAAACGAATAAAAGATAAGTATTCAATTGTCATTTCATGATATTGTTTTGTTATGCATTTGATTATATTCAGTTGATGTGTTATGCATGATAGAATGTTTGCATTAATAACTGTATACTACTAATATGCATGTGATGGTTAAGTAGCTCATGGTGCTATACAACTCTCCATTGCTACTTATCTAGAATGAAACCTCTTTGCTGACATATTGGATTAGGCATCTAGAAAGTTTCTGTGAGATATGGATGAATGTTGTATTGGCTAAACAGTTGCATGATGCATAAGAATTTGTCGTTATGCATATGTTCTATGAAATGGTTCTAACCATGCAACTGGTGCATTTGACTTGTAGGAAGGTCCTGTACAACCACCTACAAGAAAAGGAGGATGAGACTTGTTTCGAAGAACAAGTGATGACAATTCAAGATTCACTCCAATAAACATGAACCAGAAGCTCCCAAGGTCAGAGACACTGTGACAGAAGAAAGTGCTTCAGAGAGTGGTAGATCCACCTCGAAAGATGAAGACCACCTTGGGTATGAGAGATAACTCAAGATGAAGAAAAGTATGGCGAGACCTCCAAACCAAAGTAAGAGGCCTCGGACACACTCTAGTTGTGTAACACAGTTGGGTGACATCATTGATGCACACCCTTTCAGCTATGGAAGAAGCTATGATCAAAGAGTAACAATTGATCATGAGGAATGATGTCTACGATATGGTTCCGAGACCTGAAGGGAAGTCCGTAGTGTCTTCCATATGGATCTACAAGAACAAGTGTGCAAAGCAAGGTTTGTGGTTTGTCTCAGAAAGAATAAACTATGGCATGACATACTCTACTGACTAGACAAGCTTCTTCAGTAGAAGTATATATCAAGGAAAGAACAACCTGTACAGACTATGCTTTGTACGATCTTAGAAGGCACTCATAGAAAAGCACATCCAAGAGCTTGATAGATCACCTAGAGTGATGAATATCTTAATCTTTGCTACAAGGTTGAAGATGGAAACCTATAGAAGACAACAAGCTCACAGATGGGTGCAAGAGGAGCTTTTCGACAAAGTAGAAGATAAAGGGATCTTGGTATCTAGTAACCTGAGATGGATACACAGTAGTATAGGATGCTACCTATCACTCCAGTAAAGAATGCAGAGGGAAGATGATGCTCCGCTTCAAGGGGAGTGACTACAGAAGATCTCTAAGTTCGACATGATGGACCGAAATTTTACCAAGAGTAAAGTGGGTTCCAACCTTCAAAGTTGAATGCGGAAGACTAGGATATGTCGATGACCTGACATAATGAACTCATGGAAGATGCAATGATGAAAGAATACCACAATGATGTTTAGGATATAGTACTCAAACTAGAAATCAAGAGTGTGGTATCTTCCAAATGAATTTGCAAGATAAAATATGTTGCTAAAGGATTCTCTTAGAGAGAGGGAATTGATTATGAAGAGACACTTGCTCCAGGAAGCAAGGTACGCTTCCATCAGAACTATCATGGCACCTGCTTCCATGATGAAATGGGATCTACACCAGATGGATGTAAAGACAACCTTCCCGAATGGTATGATTGAGGAAGAAGTATACATAGAATAGCCACAAGGATTCGAAGTTGAAGACAGATGGACTCACGTATGCAAGTTGAAGAAGGCCCTGTACGGTCTAAAGAAAGCTCCTAGAGCTTGGTATGAAAGGATAGATATTTTTTGACGAGCTTGGACTTTACCAAGAGTAAAGCCGATCCTAACCTTTACTTCAAGGTTATAGAAGATGAACATGTCATACTATTACTATATGTAGATGACCTATTTCTGACAGGGAATGAGAAACAGATTGTGGAATGCAAGAAGAAGCTCGCTAAAGAATTTGAGATGAAAGACCTTGGTCTAATGCATTATTTCCTAGGTCTGGAGGTATGGTAGAACGCAGAAGGAATCTTTCTCAACCAGGGAAAGTATGCAGTGGAAATCTTGAAAAGATTTGATATGTTGGAATGTAAAGCCATGGAACACCCATGGATACCAACCTGAAGTTGTTGGCTGATGAATCACATCAGAATTGGTGGATGTGACTCAATATAGATAGATTATTGGGTCATTGATGTATCTAACAAATACCAGACCAGACATTTGTTTTGCTATGAACACCTTGAGTCAGTATCTAGGTAACCCTAGATGTGTTCACCTGAGAAGTTGCAAAGCATGTGATGAGGTGCCTAAAAGGTACGACAGACTTGAGACATTACTATGGTAGAGATCATGACTACAGATTATATGGATATACAGATGCAGATTGGGCTGGAAGTGTCTCAAACAAAAGAAGTACATCAGGTGGATGTTATAGTCTGGGATCTGCTATGATTTCATGGTTTAGCAGGAAACAATCCAGTGTTGCTCTTAGCACGGTTGAAGCAGAATATATAGCAGCTTGCTCTGCTAGTTGTGAAGCCATATGGCTTCGGAAGCTGATGTCAGTTTTATTCAACCTAGAGTTGGATACCACCATGATTCTATGTGATAACCAGAGTTGTATAAAGATGACGGAGAACCCAGTGTTCCATGATAGGTCGAAGCACATAGAAATCCGGTATTTCTACATTCGAGATATGATGTAAAAGGGAGCCATCAAGCTCCAGTATGTGAGTACCGATGAACAAGTTGATGATGTGTTGATGAAGCCTCTGTCTCGAGTAAAGTTTGAATACTTTCGCGACAAGCTTGGTGTTGTTCAGAAAGACCTTCCCCGAAAGGGGGAGCAATGAGGTTGTAGTGGGAGTGTATCATCCCTGGACATGTGCCCTAAAGTGATCTATAGACTTATGTCTTCGAGAAAGAAAAAGGATTGTATCATCCCTGAACATTTATTCTAAAGTGATCTAGTGACTTCGGTCCTCGAGAATGTGGTAGGATTGTATCATCCTTGAACTTTTGTTCAGAATGGATTCGGTGACTTCGGTCCTCGAGAATGTGGTAGGATTGTATCATCCTTGAACTTTTGTTCAGAATGGATTCGGTGACTTCGGTCCTCGAGAATGTGGTAGGATTGTATCATCCTTGAACTTTTGTTCAGAATGGATCTAGTGACTTCGGTCCTCGAGAATGTGGTAGGATTGTATCATCTTTAAACTTTTGTTCATAATGGATCCGGTGACTTCGGTACTCGAGAACGTGGTAGGATTGTATCATCCTTGAACTTTTGTTCAGAATGGATCCGGTGACTTCGGTACTCGAGAATGTGGTAGGATTGTATCATCCTTGAACTTTTGTTCAGAATGGATCCGGTGACTTCGGTACTCGAGAATGTGGTAGGATTGTATCATCCTTGAACTTTTGTTCAGAATGGATCCGGTAACTTTGGTTGTCGAGAATGTGGTACGATTGCATCATCCTTGGACTTAGTCCTAAAGTGATAGGGAGTGATTATCCCGTAATTGTATTCGGTAACTTCGGTTATCGAGAATGTGGTAGGATTGTATCATTCCTAGACTTAAGTCCAAAAGTGATCCGAAGACATTCGTCTTCGTATTGTGGATTGCAGGTTGTTGCTGCTGATGATGATGTTACTGATCGAAAGATCAGAGTATGATGATGATGATGTTACTGATCGAAAGATCATAGTATGATGATGATGATGATGTTGCTGATCGAAAGATTAGAGTATGATGATGATGATGATCGAAAGATCAAAGTATTGTTGATGATGTTGCTCAAAGTATTGTTGATGATGATGTTGCTGATTGAAAAGACTAAAATGCTAATATTGTCAATCGAGAAGATCGAAGTGCTGCCACGAAGGATCAAAAGATCAAAGCGTTGCTGCAAAAGGATCAAGTGATCATATGATGCAGAAGATGAAGACATTAAAGAGTAATTGTTCCAAGCTACCGATGAATGTTGAGAAAACTTCCTGTTACATATAGATGTATCACCCTGATGATGTTGAAGATGCTCTCTCTCCTCCTCCTATTGTTGTTGTTGTTATTGTTGTAGAATACCCTTCTCGTTAAGGGGTAGTGTTGAATTATTGTAACTTCGAAATGTATTTACTTATTATCCTCGATGTTCCTATCGGGAGAATCATTTGTATTTCATTATACCTCGATGTTCCTATCGTGAGAATTACTAAGAGTCGTGAGGAAATTCCCTCTGTTGTAAGTCGAATCATTAGCACCCCAGTTAATATTAAGTTGTTAGAGTCCTCCTAGAGAAGTTGGCCTAGCCATTTTTAGTGGGGCCGACTTGTTAAGTGGAAAATCAAGTGAACGGAAGAATATAAATAAAAAGTGAGACTCTCTTCATTTCTACACACGCACACTCACTTGTGCATAGCACATGGAGAGAGAGAGAGACATCTGCTGGAGGGAGGCGCAGCTGTTTTTGGGTCTTGTCTTTTATCTTTTATACATCTTATACAGAGGAAGTTTTTGCTGGGTTTTCTTCCCCATGAGGGTTTCCCAGGATAAATCTTTGTGTTCTTTTTGTGTGGTTGTGCTTGTCTATCTTTCAGTGATCTTTTGGCTTATGGTTATGCTGTTATGATGCTAAATGTTATAAGATCTGATATAACCATTAAAAACTTAACAATGAGATGGATGAAAATCACTTGACTCGGTTCATTAAGGTACATATCAACATCAAAATAACACACTTATCAAGTAAGAAGAGAAATACCAAGGTTAGACTAACAAGTAAAAAATTAAGGATGTCAGTCATTATGAAAGCATATAGGTAATATCTCATGCTAGAACATACTATCATGCAAGAAAACATGCTAATTAAAGATGAAGGTTAGAGATATCACAACACTAGTGTAATGTCCTCTTCTAACTAAGCATATGAGAAACTCGTTAACCTATTTAATTCCCATAGGCTCGAGTGAGTATCAAGAAAAAGGGAATTGACTAAGGACATTTAATACCAGGAGCAGAAAGGAACATTTCTTTAGTATGATTAGGTCATTAGTATATTAAAGAAGGCCATTGGAGCAGATATCAAAAAGCATGCGGGCCTTATTACACCTTGCATGCGACACTGGGAAATTAGATTGCATGCATGCAAAAGTTAAGTCATGCAAACCCTAAAAGCTATAAAAGAAGACAAGTCAAACCAAAAAGGGTATCTATTATCATTATTCACTTTTGGAGATTGGTTTTGAGCATAGTTACATATATCGCGTCGACGAATATATCGCCGAGGGTTCAGAATGTAACTTATCAGCAACAACGACGAAAATATCGGAAAATGTCGTAAACCATAAAAAGTAGAAAAATAACCATTTTTTTCAATTTTTTTAACATATAAAGCAACAACAACATCAAATATACCGATTGCTACATAAATATTAAAATACAACTAATATATAAGATGCATTAGATGTCAAATGGTGGATCATGATCACACATTGACTATAAACTGAAAATACTGAAATATGTTCCTAATGGAATGATAGAAAATCACATCAAATGATCAAAATACATGTCTTTCAAGAGATGGATCATATGACTCAAGAGGCATCTAGATACTACATAGTACAATGATAAATAGTAGGAATCGTCAATCCCCTCTACCCCTTTTATGAGCAAGGGGCACCACTCTTCCTCTAGAAGTAGTAGGGAGTCCTATAGGTGCTTTGGATGAGTTAGGCATCAAATTGGAAGCTCCAACTACTCGGGCTATGGTGGAAGGTAATGGGGCTGAGGTGGAAACCAATGTGAGTTATCTCCTCCCATAACTACATATCATAAAAATTATTGCCTATATTGGGATCATATTCATCAATAACACCCTATTCCCCCCTCCTCTACACTCGAGCCCTTGCCTCTACCTCGAATCTCAAAGTTGATCCCCAATGACATTAGTCAACACTCTACAATTTTGATGAAACTTCCCATGCTTAATGAGTGAAGGGTACATTTTAATTTTTTAATCAAGGTCGTGATAAAATATTTCAACAGCAAATGCCACCAACATCAAGGTACATAGAGGAGTTGATGTGATTGATTAAATGCCAATCCCATACCCTCATACTTGATAAAATCCAGTGGAATTGTTGCAATCTTGAAATCCTGAAAACTATTAAGTCTGTTGAATTCTGAATGGGATCTAAAATTCTACTTTTTGCATATGAAGTCCGATGAGGTTGGAACCACTCTCAAACATTCTCCTTAACTTTCATTTTCTATCCTTTTACTTTAAGAATTTAACTAAGTTACCAGGAAACTTGGGTACGGGCACGGGGACGGGTACACCACTTTTGAAAAAGGGTACTTGGGTACGTCGGGGGTACTATATCTATCTATCTATCTATCTATCTATCTATATATGTCATAGTCACATCATACATGCATATGGATTTCTTCATAAATTATGAATCATGATTCATAATTATAAATTCCATGATTATTTGAAAAGTGAAGATTCAGTTTGAAAATTTGAAACATAAAATTTGATAAATCATAGACTCAGTAGATATCAATTAGAAAACTGGAAGTTACATAAAATTTGATAAATCATTGTACCGGTAAGCTGTAACAGAGAATCAAACTCAAACATGAAAGTACACTTGAAATCTTATTTTAAACACCTATTTGTACTGTTGTTACAGGCAATACAAATTTGAAAATTGCCAAATATATTCCTGCGTTGATGTGAGTGTATTTCTCAATATTAAATACATATGTATATTATTTATGTGCACATTTGGTTGTCAAATTATGTTCCATGAGTGCTGAACACAAAACCATAAAAACATTCATTGTAAATCAATGTAAAATCAATCTACTAGATTTGGACAATATTCAGTGGAATTTGAACAGTGTTGCAAAGTGTTTGACATAAGTCTTGAACCAAACTCCATACGTAGTTAGCAAAGAATTAGTTTAGATTTGGTGGGGGGTCATTACATTTTCCCCAATGAATTGCATTTTATTGAGTCGGTCGTACCCCTGGAGTACCCAAACATGGGGTACAACGTACCATTTTGCCTATAAGTACCCCTTTTTTTATAATGGAGTCTCGAGTACGTGGACCTAGTATGGGGTACGACAGGGTATGGCAGGAGACGTACCCTATGAGTACCCAAGTACCCAGTACGGGTATGTGTACCCTACCCCCTGGTACGGGTACCCTGGTAACTTAGGAATTTAATATTACCATTTATTACTTTAAGAATTTAATATATCTGGTTTCAATAACACAAACTTAACCCATGGATTTATTTCCCAAATTCATGCAAATTTTTTAGCAGGGCGATATTTTCCAAAATATCTCGATATATTCCCAATATATCGCGACACATTCAATATATCGTGATATATTCAAAATGTCGTAAATGTCGCGGTTTTTTAGTGGCGATATATCGCTAAGGGGGATGACTCGCGATATATCGTCGATATATGTAACTATAACTTTTGAGAGCAGGAATAGTAGTAGCCACAACAACAAGTTGGGGTTGAGGGCATGAGCCATCAACTTATAGGTGTTTTCGACAGTGAAATCTATCTGTCGTAATCTCTTCCAGATAGGTCACTCAGATCTATCATCAACACCTCAAAGCATTCACTATTCTTCAAAGATCTAGCGTCCAAAGAAAGACAATATCACAGGGGTCACGTTTTATTGCTAGGGGCAATGAGAGATCCAGAGAGCAATTCGCATTGATCTAGAGACTTCCTATTTCCTCCTCATGTCGCTTCCATCATCATCGGAGGGGTCATATTATTATACTAGGAGATCACCAAGTCATCTACTGTTCATCCAAAGAAGATACAAGCAGAAACGTAGGAGGCAAGGGCGTCATCCTTCCTCAACAAATCAATTCGCTACTAACCTTGGAGGAGGAAAAGGTTGTGCATGTGGCTGCCAATATCTTCAGATAGGTCATATCACACAACCTAGAAAGCTTCAGCATCATTTGCCAAGTATTGAAGTTGGTTCCGAAGGATATCTCTATCAAAAAGGGACGTTTTATTGTGCATGGGCATCAACACTGAGCAAGCATCACGTTTTTGCAAATCTAGTGGATGCATGGCACGCATGTCTTTTGTATACTGAAGAACCTTCACAGCTATAAATATTGGTACGTTACTACAATCTTACTGAAACCTATTTCCTATTTTATCAACATATGTCATAGTTAGGGTTTTTGGGCAGGTAACCTTTTTTGCATGCAAACCAAATTATTTAGCATACACCTGAAACATATAAACTTGCAAACAATTATCATCACCTGCCAGTATAAGGATAGGATGTCAGTTGGGATATTACAGTGGTATTAGAGCATGTTCCTCGCCAGCTGTGGGCTTGAACATGAACAATAAATGAATTTGGTAGACACTGCTTTTATGACATATAGAAGAAGGAAGGCTAGGTACATAGAGGATCCAAAATTAGAAGAGATTAAATTGGAAGACACAGATTTAGATGTGGACACAACAGGGATACACTTTGATAGAGGAAAAGGAACAGGGGAAGATGAGGACAGGATAGCGTTCCAAAGTCTGGTTCGTGCCTTAAATGACTTAGCTAAGGGACATAAAGAGATGTTACATGCTATAAACAGGTTGGTTATTAAGCCAGAGCAAGGTTAGAACAGTCTACCAATCTCACCGGGAGATAGAGGATCCATCAGTAGTAGCGGGAAACATACGCACACTCATATGCAAAACACTCCTCACATATACAATAAACCTTCCAGAACTACCTATTATCAAGGATCTTGTAGTTTCCCCATAAAGTAATCCTCTACAGAATGGCAGAGTGGACATGCAACTAAAGCCGTGAATTACGAAAACCCTAACCCCCAAAAGATGGATGGTTTTCACGTTGGTTAGGACTTCCTTCGCTTTATGCCACTAAAGAAGCCCCAGTAACAATGGGGGAGACCCAAACCTATCCTGAAAGGACAGACCTAAAGAAAATCACTAGATCAAACCTTGACAGAGAATAAGTAAGGTGAGTGATTGCAACCCTATATTTAAGAGATAAGCCACAAATTAAGGAGTACTTGAGTAGAGGCGGTTAAAGATGTTGGCAATGTTACACAAGTAAGATAATACAGTGACTTATGGAAAGTGGAATCGAAACTAGGATTAGTGTTTTGGTTCAGATGATCAAACCCGGGACCTTGGGGGGATTTAAGCAGACAAATAGGAAATTCCCAGGATGAGGTTGATATAAAGAATTAAAGCTTCCCACACAATAACTTGGATGAAGGATTCAACAATCAAAGAAAATCCAAGTAAAAACCAGAAGAACAAACACAAAGAAACTGGCTGCCAGACTAAGAGGGGCGCTACCTCACTAAGGGATCAGTTCCTGGAGATGGGTAAATGGAGTCCAATGCTGACACCTAGGAGGGAGAGGGGATTTTTTGGGATGGCTGACAAAACCCTGATCGCCAAATTTGTCGATTCCTAGTGCAAATCGATACAGTGATTTTTTCTACTTCTAACAAGGGTTTTTTCAGTAAAATTAGTGATGGCAAAAGCATGAGAAAATCAAAGGATAGAGCTTACCTGAGAAACCTACAGATAACTTACCTGAGAAACCTACCTGAATCATATTAATGACTTCCTGGATGATGAAGAATGCTTTCCTTTCGATCAAATGAGAGTTCCAAGCAAGATCTTGATGAATTGTTGTTTCGATAAGTGACCCTAGCGCTCCCTTTAGCCTGTCAACCCAAAGGAATTCAATCAACAAGACGAACAGGATTCACTGTGTAAAGAAAGTACAGGAAATGAGAAATCATGAAGAAGTAATCACTCCTTGATACCAAAACCCGAGTGCCGACACAGAGTGAGTCCCCCCACCAGTGTGCCTTCTTCGACCTGTGAATGGATGGAAGCAAGAAAAATATACAAAATCTATGCCAGATAAATCTCAGTGCAGAAGAATAACAATGCCAGTCGTCATCTCATTCATTCATCAACAAAGAAACAAGTGTGTAGTCCCTAAAAAAAATCTCCTTATTCAATATTCCGGTGCCAGAGCTCATGGTTTACAATGGGTGGATCACCTCTCTTAAATAGCTTGAGAGTGTGTCCACAATTTACCTAACTATCATCCAATGGTTGAGATTAAGACATCATCAACGGTGGAGATCACTAATACAAAGATCAACACATGGATTAAGATGACCACATCAAAGGGGGGCATACTTTTGCTCAAGGACGCCTCCCCCAAATATAATATAAGTTATATCTTGATAATACATGAAAGAGGGTCACTAAGGGATTAATTCACCCTATGCCCCTTTACAACCTCATAATATAAGATATAACCATACAATACATCATCTAACCAAGTTGAGGGGCGCCCCTTGGGGGATGTCCTCATTGACTAAGCCACAAATAAAATAATCCAGACCAAATGCTGAGTGAAAAATACTGAATAACTGTTCGGAGAGCCAAAAGACGTCATCTGAAATTTTTTCATGCCATTTCCTTGACCCAACAAACCAAATCAATTTTTCAGTGAATTTCCTAGTTCATTTTTGGTGGTACATCCTCTGAAAAATAATAAAATCATAATAACTCTATCCAGGATGAGAACTGGGGAAAACTGACTGTACTGGATGATTTGGAGACATAGAAGAATGGTATAAGTGACTCATACCCCCTGGAACACTACAATGCTCTAGGAGAAACAAAATCACTGCCAACTGTAATAAAATTTAATCATTTGGCCAATAATAAAGTGATAATAATCATTGATCATGAGATCCAGAGCCAAACTTCGAAAACTGAGACCGCAGGATTGGTCCTAGGCATGTCTGAAACAAATAAGGCATTGTTTTTCTTATTCACTGCCTTGGGAACCGTGTTTGACATGGTCAACTGGGTTGATCAGGTCAAAGTCCCAAACTGGAGGTGAGATACTGTACCAATATGATCCTACATGCATCCAAGTTAAGAAATGCTCCAATGGTGTATATCAAAGCCCAACTTAAACCATGTTATTCATAATCATGGCGACAATAAGTAAGATATACCTGTGCTTTTGAAAGATCAATGAACCTTCTGGAAGTCCCTTGTGCATGCCATACTTACAAAGTTTAAACAGTGTGCTAATGCTAGGTGAGGATGGAAAACAAGGCTAAGTCAAGGGGAAATGACTTATAGCAGACTTTGACCATATGATCTCTCAGAATGATGACCATTACACATGACCACAGTGACATATACATGACAAATGTACAATAGGGGATGGTGGTGTCTCACAAATGGATGAGATGCTATGAAAATAGCCCATTCAACTTTAACAACATGTATACAACTCACATCCAAGCTAAGAGACAAGCTCTGTGAGGATATTTACTAGGACCCTTGTGTTGAGTACACAAGAACTGTAATGAAGAGATCCTAGGGGACACTATGAATTAGCGGTCCCTTGTCCCATCTCACATCAAAACCCGCAGGCTTCGTGAGGAATTAATCATTACATTTCAATAGTGGTCAACAATCTTTAGATTTAACATTTATTTATCCATTGCTCTTTTAGGCCTTTCACAATTTCACTTTATAGCCCTTTTTGAGTTGTGTCTAAAGACAGTTTGCATTTATTTGAGGGCTTTACATTTCAACAGATAAAATTTATAGCACATAATGCATGTAATGATGGTAGACACATTGCTCTGACACTCTTCAAGATAACTCAAAGCCGAGACATAGAAGACATGGGATCCATCATGCATAGGTGTCAAAGTGGGGAAAGTTAGCTTCAATCTCATAGGTCTCGATCAAACCAAAGTCATGGGATGAGAATCAATCATGGATGAACTGGATGGACGGGGACAAATGACACATGGAACCATCATAGCACTAAGTTTTAACATTTGTATAAAGCATGGTATGAGCAACAGTCTTCAACATTAAGTCCTTTGATTGGTCTTAACACAAGTTCAAGCATTAGTATATATATAAGCATAGGTCACCATGATCATCCTAACAAGAAAAGCCTACGTGTTTAATATACATCACTGAGAAAAAACAAACCAAGGAAACATATACCTGATCTCACCATATATACCTATCTCCATCTGAGTGTACCATATCTAATCTGCTACTCTGCTCAAATGAACTAGGTCATCACTGAAAGCATCTCAATGGACTAATGAATCTCAGTCCTGGCAAGGAAACTCTATTGAGCAAGGCTCTGAAATGGCTGAGGCTGTAATGATCCATGCGAAAAACCCATGTGAAAAATAGCTCGGAATAGATAAAGAGATAGATCTGTATGCTGCATCATGTTAGCCCAGCTGCAAATGTATATGTGATAACATCTGGCTCCCACTAGGACAAGTGCTCTAATGAAGAGAGTGCTTGAGAACCTCAGATATCTCTGGTTCGCAGCACCATCAGAAACAAACAATCTAGCACTTCAAGCTTTCTGCTTCCTCTCTAGGTATTGTTACCCCCTGAATGGTAGCATGATGTTCAGGTGATTTGAGGTTACGCAGTATGCTGCAAGATCCCGTATCAATCATTTTTTATTTGCAGGTGTTTGGCAGCTGTTTCACTTCAAAGAAAATTCGGCTCTCAATGTTAGGATGTTCAATGAGAAATATTATGAGATGGCTATTGTCTGCTTCAAAAGGGTCGGGTATTCTCATTCAAATATGGCCAAATGGGCAAAGGCTGCAAATCTCCAAAGATCTGGTCAGAGACTTCTAGGGCTCAACCCATAAGCAGTGAAGGATTTATTGAGAAAAGCAACTGAATGTTTTCTGTCTATTAACCAGACTTGGCTATTGACTGCTTCTTTATAGTGGGGGTTTGGAACATTTTGCTGTTAAAACTTAAAAGTTAATTGCCTTGCTGGAGGATGCTGGCTTTGTGGCCACTGCATTGGATCTTACAAGGTCTGGAATTGATCACACACAGACAAACAACATCTCAACATCTGGAGGAAATAATCCTCCTTCTGTCCCAACTTTGATTGTTGTAAGATGGGCATGCTGGATAAGAAAGTCTGCTTTCCTCATTGATTGGCACAACTTTGGTTATACTCTGCTGGGCTTGACTCTTGGGAAATTACATCCACTTGTGAAATTATACTATTGGTGTGAGAAGAGTTATGGAAAAATGGCTGATGGATGCTTGTGTGTTACAAAAGCCATGCAGCACGAGTTAGCTCAGAACTGGGGCATAAAAGCAACTGTTGTATATGACAGATCTCTAGAGTTTTTCCATCCTACACAACTAAAGGAGAAGCATGAGTTATTTTGCAAATTAAACAAGGCTATTGCAAATCGACTTGGCATCCATGATTGTTGCAGTGACGGTAGCATTGTAGACCAAGGAATACAAATTGTTTCCGGAACAGAAGATGAAACAGATCAAGTCACCAGGACTGATGGTGCCAACACTTCATTTTCCAGATTAGCAAATTGTGACATCACTTGTGATGCATGGGATAAAGAAGGGAAAAGATCAATTCCGCAGAGGGTGGAGCACACCCTCTTTAGTAATCGTGTGGTTGCAAGCGCCAATGAAGGTCATGATGATGATGAGAGCATTTCATTGAATGAAAACAGGCCAACACTTATTGTGAGCAGTACTAGCTGGACTCCAGATGAAGATTTCAGCATTCTTTTGGAGGCAGCAGTTATGTATGATAGGCATGTAGCTGCAATTTTAAATGAATTTGATTCAATATCAGAGGAAAGCCTTTGGAATGACTTTACAAAGGGGAAGCGGTTTTCATTTCCAAGATTGCTTTTTATTATTACAGGAAAGGGACAATAGGAGGAAAGTCTGTGTTGTTGGCCCGAGCAAAGTATTAGAGTAAAGGATCATGCCAATCATGTCCACAACTTGAGAGGAAATATAGTTACAATAAAAAACAGAGGATAAGGGTTCTGAAACTCTTGAAACTAAGGATGTATTAACAAATAGCTGCACAACACCCTTGTAGATGTTAAGGAATGTCAAGAGTCTATAAAATATCTAGGGATTGGCAGTGAATCTGCAGGGAAAACATCTACTGGAGTACAGGATGCAAAGGCAAAAGGTGAGAAATCAGCTACGAAGCCCATCATCATTCCCATTGTCTTGAAGATTGTCGATTTTGATCGCAAGGCTTTTCTAGAGGAATGGGTGTCTAGCAGATCAGTTGACGCTTTTCCTCAAACGTTGGACTGGTTACACAATAATCTTCTACAGTGCATTGAGGCAGGTAGCCTGCAGTTGAACTCCGGCAAGGAAATGAATAAGTTCATTGAAAACACGTCTCATTTGACAGCCGATTATAGAACCTGGAAGTCATCCGCACACGGATTGACAGTTGGTTACAGGGTCGCGGTCTGTTGGGAGGCACCACGATTTGATTGAGACCGTCATAATTATATATCGTGGGTAGATCAGTTGGCGCGATAGAACCATGATCTACGATTAGCAGATGGGTGGTTATGAGCCTCTTTTTCGAGCCCGAATTTCCAGCTGATTACCACGATTTTTTTGGGCATCTGATCACGCAGAGATTGAAGAGCTTGCAGACTGCCAATTGCATGGATATCTCAACCCGAGTTTCGTGTGGACCCATTCTCGTTTGGTTTATTAGCAGCCAAGTTTTATTAGTGGCCGATTTCTATGCAGTCGTTTGGTAACATATCTATGGCCGCGTGAAGGCTTGGACAGTTAAACAAAAGCTTTGAATTAATTGAAATATGTTTAAATTGGCGGCCTGTGTGTTAACGCCAGAGCTCGGAGCAATTAGTTGGCGGCTTGGGGCGTATCTAGCACACGACAGATTGATTCTTCTTGGCAGTTGTCACAACAACAGAGTAGTGGATCTTTTCCCACGTTTCCTTGAGGCAGCTTGTTCCGAGAGATAACTTTAGTGAAGTAGTCGCTGGGTATCGAGGCTGTTGGAGCGATTTGTCAAAGTGTGTGTTCTTTTTTAAAATGAATTAATTCTGCTTTGGTGTTTGGTTTAGTTAGGTTAGCTTACTTTGAATAGACTAAAGGTACTTTAATGATAAAAGTGCAGTACCCTTAGTTTTAGTAATAAATTTTCTTAGGCTTTAGTAGAGAACAAGGTGGAGATATCTTTCCCACCTTTTCTCATTTTTTGATTATTTTATTTTTTAGCTTTTTTTGGCCTATAAAGAGCATAGCTCTCTCATTGTAAAGATGGAAGTTTTTGGGCTGGAAGGATTTTTTCCCCAGAGTTAATAAAGAAATTTATGTTGAGTTTTTGGACATGTTGGGTTTCTTAGTGGTAATCTTGTGTTTTCGTGAGTTGTAGACTAAGCCGGCATAGAAGGCTAACAATTTAGCACTTTGGGCAAGCATTTGCGGCTGCCAAGTTGCTTGTCGCCGTTATGTTCTTGGAGGTCTGGGAGTAATGGAAAGTAGTCAGTTATACTACCATTCGCCTGGCCTCTGATTATGGAGCAGACCAGCCTGATCTCCCTTCTGCAAAACGCAAAGCCTTTCTGAGTCTCCTTCTGACTCCATTCGCCCTTCTGATACTGGAACTGGCCTTTCCCTCGAGGACTGATCCTCCCTTCCCTTCCTGCCCATCAATCCGACTTATTTTCCTTTCTGCTACCCGAGTTTCTCTAAGCCAGCCTCTTCAGATCACCCTGCCCTTAGCTGCACCTGCCTTGGAGATCCGAACTTAGGGAAACCCCTCTAGAGCTGGAGAAGAGCCAGCCTGAAGCGAGGAGAGAGAAGGTGTGGTGACATTGGCCTCTCTCTCGAGAGGTTGTTGCCGGGCCGGCGCGCCCGCGGTTTGGGCTTTCGGCACCTGCGTGCTAGTTTCGGGCGACAACATTTTGGCGCTGTTGCCGGGGACAAAGACCAGTTCCCGGATTTTGAAGACCATACTTCATTGACATCTATGGGAGATTACATTGCAGAATCTTCCTCTCACATGGCGACTCCACGAAGGGACAGAGCCCTTGTCCTTTTACAAATTTGAAGATCCGATTGGGTGTAGAGGTGAGCACACTCATCAGAAGGCTTTCAGGCTCACCTTGGCGATTCCACAAGTTTGGTATGAGGTATGATTTAACACGTCTTTTCAAATTAAGTACCACATTGTTTGATTTATGGAAGAACCATGGGATATGTGGCACGAGGCTTACGGCCCACTGGACTTCTCGAAAGTCCATGGATTTCCTAGTGAGTGCTACGACCCTAAGATACATGATATTCTTCCCGAATTTCATGGGAATGATGGTGTTTTAGCCACCCATCATATTGCCTCTTTCTGCAAACTGATGGCTGATGTTAATGTTCATCATGAGGATGAAATTATGATCGTTTTTGCCATAACTTTGGTGAATGATGCAATGACCTGGTTCTATGGTTTATTGGATAAATCCATAGATTTAGTGCCAAATTTTTTCGACAGGTTTCTCCTCTACTGGCACGATGGGACAGTAGATGAGATTGAGCAGCTTGCTAAAAAATATGATGCTCTCATCCCTAGGGTCCATCACAAACTTGAGGAAGAGATTCATGAAGAACAAACCATGGAAGATCTAGTTGATGAAGCAGTACAAGAACCCTTGGTTGAAGACATTACTGAAGAGATCCCGGATATGGCTGAAATAGAAGATGTGAAGCTTCCCCAAGTTCATGTAAGGTTTCATGATGAAAAGCTGTAGCTGCCCCAAGTTCCTGAACAACTTCACGCTGAAGATGTGGACTTGTCTCAATTTCATCATATTGAAGGTAATGATGTTGTTTCTGCAGATCAGCTTGAGCAGTTTGACAATGAAGGGCTGTATGTGAGCCCTATCAACCAGTGGATAGAGTCTTCTTGTGCACAGTTTGATTCTCCCTGGTATAATTTCTTTTTGCCTAACATTCTGATGTTACAATTCAGTCTTTCTCATGAGCAGATTGCAAGGCATAGTTATCTTATGATGAATATATTTTTTCTTTCACTGACCAAGCACAGAAAAGGGGAACTTGGCATAGATAAGAAGCTGGAGTGGCTCCATTACTTGTATGCATACACTTAACAGTTTCTAGTTTCATGTTAAGTTAGGTAGGTAGGAAGAAATAAGTTCTTGCATGAGCATTTAAATTTTCAGTCTGTTCTTCTTGGTTCTGTAATAACGTATGGGATGTGAATGAAGCCATCCCATTGCTTCTTTCTTTCAAGTTGGTCTGCGAATACTCAGAGAAGCTGAGATTCTCGTGCGCTCTCTCCAAGAACACACGCCCCCTATGGAGCCAGATGTTACCACCTGAATGGTAGCATGATGTTCAGGTGATTTGAGGTTACGCAGTATGCTGCAGGATCCCGTATCAATCATTTCTGATTTGCAGGTGTTTGGCTGCTGTTTCACTTCAAAGAAAATTCGGCTCTCAATGTTAGGATGTTCAATGAGAAATATTATGAGATGGCTATTGTCTGCTTCAAAAGGGTTGAGTATTCTCATTCAAATATGGCCAAATGGGCAAAGGCTGCAAGTCTCCAAAGATCTGGTTAGAGACTTCTAGGGCTCAACCCATAAGTAGCGAAGGATTGATTGAGAAAAGCAACTTAATGTTTTCTGTCTATTAACCAAACTTGGCTATTGACTGCTTCTTTATAGTGGGGGTTTGGAACATTTTGCTGTTAAAACTTAAAAGTTAATTGCTTTACTGGAGGATGCTGGCTTTGTGGCCACTGCATTGGATCTTACAAGGTCTGGAATTGATCACACACAGAGAAACAGCATCTCAACATCTTGAGGAAATAATCCTCCTTCCGTCCCAACTTTGATTGTTGTAAGATGGGCATGCTGGATAAGAAAGTCTGCTTTCCTCATCGATTGGCACAACTTTGGTTATACTCTGCTGGGCTTGACTCTTGGGAAATTACATCCACTTGTGAAATTATACTATTGGTGTGAGAAGAGTTATGGAAAAATGGCTGATGGATGCTTGTGTGTTACAAAAGCCATGCAGCACGAGTTAGCTCAGAACTGGGGCATAAAAGCAACTGTTGTATATGACAGATCTCCAGAGTTTTTCCATCCTACACAACTAAAGGAGAAGCATGAGTTATTTTGCAGATTGAACAAGGCTATTGCAAATCGACTTGGCATCCATGATTGTTGCAATGACGGTAGCATTGTAGACCAAGGAATACAGATTGTTTCTGAAACAGAAGATGAAACAGATCAAGTCACGAGGACTGATGGTGCCAGCACTTCATTTTCCAGATTAGCAAATTGTGACATCACTTGTGATGCATGGGACAAAGAAGGGAAAAGATCAATTCCGCAGAGGGTGGAGCACACCCTCTTTAGTAATCGTGTGGTTGCAAGCGCCAATGAAGGTCATGATGATGATGACAACATTTCATTGAATGAAAACAGGCCAGCACTTATTGTGAGCAGTACTAGCTGGACTCCAGATGAAGATTTCAACATTCTTTTGGAGGCAGCAGTTATGTATGATAGGCGTGTAGCTGCAATTTTAAATGAATTTGATTCAATATCAGAGGAAAGCCTTTGGAATGACTTTACAAAGGGGAGGCAGTTTTCATTTCCAAGATTGCTTTTTATTATAACAGGAAAGGGACAATAGGAGGAAAGTCTGTGTTGTTGGCCCGAGCAAAGTATTAGAGTAAAGTATCATGCCGATCATGTCCACAACTTGAGAGGAAATACAGTTACAATAAAAAACAGAGGATAAGGGTTCTGAAACTCCTGAAACTAAGGATGTATTAACAAATAGCTGCACAGCATGCCTGTAGATGTTAAGGAATGTCAAGAGTCTATAAAATATCTAGGGATTGGTAGTGAATCTGCAAGGAAAACATCTACTGGAGTACAGGATGCAAAGGCAAAAGGTGGGAAATCAGCTACGAAGCCCATCATCATTCCCATTGTCCTGAAGATTGTCGATTTTGATCGCAAGGCTTTTCTAGAGGAATGGGTGTCTAGCAGATCAGTTGACGCTTTTCCTCAAACGTTGGACTGGTTACACAATCATCTTCTACAGTGCATTGAGGCAGGTAGCCCACAGTTGAACTCCGACAAGGAAATGAATAAGTTCATTGAAAACACGTCTCATTTGACAGCAGGTTATAGAACCTGGAAGTCATCCGCACATGGATTGACAGTTGGTTACAGGGTCGCGGTCTGTTGGGAGGCACCACGATTTGATTGAGACCGTCATAATTATATATCGTGGGTAGATCAGTTGGCGTGATAGAACCATGATCTATGATTAGCAGATGGGTGGTTATGAGCCTCTTTTTCGAGCCAGAATTTCCAGCTGATTACCACAATTTTTTTGGGCATCCGATCACGCACAGATTGAAGAGCTTGCAGACTGCCAATTGCATGGATATCTCAACCCGAGTTTGGTGTGGACCCATTCTCGTTTGGTTTATTGGGAGGCACCACGATTTGATTGACGGTCTGTTGGGAGGCACCACGATTTGATTGAGACCGTCATAATTATAAATCGTGGGTAGATCAGTTGGCGTGATAGAACCATGATCTACGATTAGCAGATGGGTGGTTATGAGCCTCTTTTTCGAGCCCGAATTTCCAGCTGATTACCACAATTTTTTTGGGCATCCGATCACGCACAGATTGAAGAGCTTGCACACTGCCAATTGCATGGATATCTCAGCCCGAGTTTGGTGTGGACCCATTCTCGTTTGGTTTATTAGCAGCCAAGTTTTATTAGTGGCCGATTTCTATGTAAGCGTTTGGTAACATATCTATGGCCGTGTGAAGCCTTGGACAGTTAAACAAAAGCTTTGAATTAATTGAAATATGTTTAAATTGGCGGCCTGTGTGTTAACGCCAGAGCTCAGAGCAATTAGTTGGTTGCTTGGGGCGTATCTAGCACACGACAGATTGATTCTTCCTGGTAGTTGTCACAACAGCAGAGTAGTGGATCTTTGCCCACGTTTCCTTGAGGAAGCTTGTTTCGAGAGATAACTTTAGTGAAGTAGTTGCTGGGTATCGAGGCTGTTGGAGTGATTTGTCAAAGTGTGGGTTCTTTTTTAAAATGAATTAATTCTGCTTTGGTGTTTGGTTTGGTTAGGTTAGCTTACTTTGAATAGACTAAAGGTACTTCAATGATAAAAGTGCAGTACCTTTAGTTTTAGTAATAAATTTTCTTAGGCTTTAGTTGAGAACAAGGTGGAGCTATCTTTCCCTCCTTTTCTCATTTTTTGATTATTTTATTTTTTAGCCTTTTTTGGCCTATAAAGAGCATAGCTCTTTCTTTGTAAAGATGGAAGCTTTTGGGCTGGGAGGATTTTTTCCCCAGAGTTAATAAAGAAATTCATGTTGAGTTTTTGGACATGTTTGGTTTCTCAGTGGTAATCTTGTGTTTTCATGAGTTGTAGACTAAGCCGGCATAGAAGGCTAACAAGCTAGCATGTTGGGCAAGCATTTGCGGCTGCCAAGTTGCTTGTCGCCGTTATGTTCTTGGAGGTTTGGGAGTAATGGAAAGTAGTCAGTTATACTACCATTCTCCTGGCCTCTGATTATGGAGTGGACCAACCTGATCTCCCTTCTGCAAAACGCAAAGCCTTTCTGAGTCCTCTTCTAACTCCATTCGCCCTTCTGATACTGGCACTGGCCTTTCCCTCGAGGACTGATCCTCCCTTCCCTTCTTGCCCATCAATCCGACTTATTTTCCTTTCTGCTACCCGAGTTTCTCTAAGGCAGCCTCTTCAGATCACCCTGCCTTTAGCTGCATCTGCCTTAGAGATCCGAACTTAGGGAAACCCCCTAGAGCTGGAGAAGAGCCAGCCTGAAGCGAGGAGAGAGAAGGTGTGGTGACATTGGCCTCTCGAGAGAGAGGTTGTCGCCGGGTCGACGCGCCCGCGGTTTGGGCTTTCGGCACCCGCGTGCCAGTTTCGGGCGACAACAGGTATTACATGTTTCTGCACACATGGAAGCAAGAAATACCAGAGCAACATGTATGAGAAAAATATATGCGAAAATAAACTAACACAAATAATGTTGGAAAATGAAATGTTGAAAAGTAAATTCTTTTCTAAATCATTCAAATACAATAAATGAACTAAAAACAGACCAAACTTAGTAACTAGAAGATTCATGCACCAATCAGACAGAGAAAAGACTCAAGTACTGCTCAGAGAGCTTATTCAATCCTAGCTACTCTAACAGATGGTGAAAAGATGATATGCTAAGTCATGCCTGGAACATAGTCCTTCAAATAAATTTGGTTTACAGGAATGTTGAATATGCGACCATATTTAGTGGATAAGAAATACATGTTACCTTCAAATCGTTCTATTGTAAATGGTCCCATCTAAAGATTTCTTGATTGTCTGGAGATATAATTAAAGGTACAATTTTCAACAATGACCTTATTACCATAGGAATACCTACGCTGGTTAATAGATGATGGCACAACTTGAATATCTCAGGTAGGTATTATTTAGGCATCAATGTTGCCTCTGGTACGGGGAAATGGCATTGTCCTACTTCTTTAAGGTATAGCATTGAAACGTGGAGGACCCCCGTCTATTGGAATGGCAATTCTTCCAACCAAAATCTCTATTACTACTCTTCTTGATTCGTTAGACTCGCTCTTAACTTCCTCTGGATGTGTTAATATTACTTGCTTAACTGTTTCCCCCACAATCCAAAAATCTCGAAATACTTCATCAATATCATCTTTAAGGGGAGAAATGGTATCAAAATGATCGTCTTGTTTACTAGAACCTTCTCCATGGGGCATAGGTAGTTTTCCCTTTTGGGAGGCTTCAGGTAGATTTCTTTCTACCTCTTCTTCCAAGGATGCCAATGGTGTAGTAGGAATGCGAGATGTATCATTTCTTTCATCTATAGGTCTTTCTGGAGGTAACAAGAAGTTTGGAAAATGTGAAGCAAATGGGTAGCGAAAGTTACTCATGTTCGCTCCTTGGTTTGGTGGCTCATGTTGATTAACAAATTCATCTCGAGTACCAGTAGAAGCTTGGTTTTCACTTTCAACTACATGTGAGGAATTATTAGCTTGAAAAATAAACAAGTTGTTCAGAGGAAATTCCTCACCGAAGGCATCGTTAATTAAAACATCTTCTTCCCAACTTCGATTAATAAGCTCAGTCATTTCCTGTCTTAAGTTATCTCTCAAATCCCGCCTAATCTCTTGGATAGGGCGATAGGTTCTTCTTGTCAAAGAATTTGGCACATCATGTCTTGCGGTGGAAGCCTCACTATGTAAGGTTGATTCAGGGGCTTCTATAGATAATCGGGATAAATGATTAGGGGCATGAGAAAGATGTTCAGAATCATCGCACATGATTTCCCCTATCAGTTGTTGATGGATAAGCTCCTGTCTAAATCTGACATCACTTTCGTCTTCAGAATTAAAACTACCTACTCCCATAAAGAAAACGAGTTGATAATTCTTGTCGTCTCTTACCATGTTTATTCTTTGAACACCCAGGGTACCTTTACCATAAGTATTTTTTAATCCATCATCGTATGTTTAAAGATATCCATCGATGAAAGGCTCCCTACAAACTCTTATTAAATTCCCGTCAGAATTAGGTATGCAAGCATATGATAAATCCATCATTAAATATCCACCTAACCCAACAACCCATTTCCTAGATAGCAACATGGCATATATAGGGGGAAGATCAATCACCACAACGTCCATCATGGTATTTAAATCAGGGCAAGCAAACAAATCAGCTTTCAAGTTCTTGATTAACCCATATGCTTGGACACCCCTTGAATCAATTCCGCAAACATTTCCATACGGACGGGTGATTTCTAATCCCATTTCTTTCATAATGCTCAGAGGCATAACATTCATAGCAGCTCTCGAGTCTAGCATGCAGTTATGGAGTAAGAGGTTGTTAATATGCAATGTGAGATAGAAAGGGATGTCCTCCACTCTTCCTCTCATAGATAGTAGTGTGAATCTGGATAGGAGGATCTACTTCTACTTCCCTACCTCTAACACTTTGAATGTGGCAAGACTCATAAACGATCTCGAAAATGTTGGTTATTGCAATATTATCAAAAAATTGTTGAACCTGATCTTTGACTGATGGTAACTTTACTAACTCACTTAGGGGTACATTTTGCATGACTTTATGCAATTCTTGTTCTATATCCCCAAGTCAAAATCACAAAGATCATGTTCTACTTCTTCATCCTCCGAGTTTAAGTGCTTATCCAAGAAAGGTGTAATATCTCGTTCTTTGTTTCTACGCTGGTACACTTGAGTGGTGGGTTGCGTTGTGGTGCACACCATATCTTTTTCTTCATCCCAATTTTCCTCTTCTAGTAAGATTCTACCAAAATCCTCATCAGTAGTGAAGTCTTCAACTAAGTTTATTCCTTGATCTTCAGGGTCAAATACTTCAGAATCTTCCTCAGGCTCCTCACACAGGTTCACATTATTATTCTCTATGACTTCATTTCTCCTAGGGGCTTGTCTATTGTTGTCATCTACAGGCCCTCTTTGATTGTTCCAATAAGGTCTCGGGCCGTAGGAATTTCTATATCTATCATTGTCCCTAGTCCTTGCTATATCTTTGGTGAACAATGTGAGGCTTTTCATTATTTCAAACATCCCTTCTAGAGTGGGTTTCTCCTCAGCAACAGGTTCCTTAACTCTCTTGGTTTTTGGATAACTACGGGAAGATAAAGGAGCATAAGTGTCAAAGAAATTCTTCTTTCCAATAGAGGCTATATTGGCTTTTGCTTTCTTAGCCCAGGTTTGAGCAGTTTTGAGGTCATTAGGGTTCTTTTCTTTAAGGTTCAGACCAAACCATCCTTCAAAAGCATTTAAATAAAGGATATGGATAGCTTGCTCTGTTGGTCTTAGGTCTTGGGGAACATTAGAGACAAGTTTGTCAAATATTACATTGAACTCATGGATTGTCTCATTTTCTTTCTTTTTAACCTCAAAAAGTTGGTTTAGAAGGAACCTATTGTCTAGTTTGGACAACCAATCCTTAATGAGTTTTTTGGTAAAGTTATCATAACCATCTACCGACCCTGGAGGCAATCTATCAAACCATCCCCAGGCATCTCCTTCCAAGGATGCTTTAAGGGCTACCATGTAAACATCTTCAGCTTCATCCCCATATGCATCCATATAAATCCATATCAACTCAATGCATTCTTCAATCAGAATTGCTGACGAACCATTGAACTTCGGAAGTTTATCAAAGCACTTCTCAGGCATGTCATGAGGAGCACCTTGAATTAGTGAAAAATTGAAAGGAGACGATTTGCCTCAGCTTCCGAAACGCCTAGGTCCTGCTGGTGTAAGCCATTTGAGGATTTACTCTAGGTGGACTGTTCGGAGGAGTAGGATAAGATAAGATAAGATAATTTTATTAATGTCCAATTAATGACCACAATGTAGGTCAACGGGACTACTGATTACAATGATGTCTGTACAAAGTGGGAGGACCAAACGGTCTCCCTTAAAAGAGAAAATAAAGAGAGAAAAACAATGCAGAAGGTAACAATATGCAAATCGAGTTGTGTTGAAGTATGATAGAGTTCTGAACGCGGTCACAAAACCGGAGCCCCGCCATGGGACAAAGGTGCCATGGCGAAGAAGATCTTGGAGCGAAAAGGGCCAAGATGGTCTAGTACTCCTAACATTCGAGGCTGAAAGAGAAACACTGAGGAAAGTTCAATAAAGTTTGTTGGCCCGATGAGGGTGCGAGCTGTCTACTGAGTTGTCGTTGGGAGGATTTTGCATGTTGCTGAGATCTAGAGGATCTAGTTCGTCTCTTAGGGAGAGGTTTGGTACGGTTTTGTTGTTGAGATCTCATGGGTCGAGATGCTATCCCACGAATCCTAACTGATCTAGAAACTCGCTCAACATCCATGTCGATTGCTCTCTTGGTGCCCTTGGCTAGTGGTAGCACGCTGAAAAATGTCGTGATCTTCTGTGTGGAGCCAGGCCTGGTGGGAGGCTGTAGAATATGTGCTCGAAACCGGAGAGCCTCCTGTAGATAGAGTGCTAAACACCTCTAATCAAGGTACCTGAAAAAGTCTGCTAGGGTCTGAGAGCCTCTGAACAAGCAATGGAATCATCCTCTGGTCTCATTGTACATAGGACATCTAAGTCTAAAGTGCAGATCAGTTTCCATTTCCTGTAGATGGCATATGTGGCAGATCTTGTCAGATCTATCAATCTGGTGATCCGTTTCTATGGGATCTAACTTTGAATTTCCCGAGAGGGATACAAAGAGCATGCATCTAGTGACGGAACGTGTACTGAGGTCGGACAATGAGCCCGTCCTTTATTTCCATATAGTGATCAGCGTAGAAGGCCATCTTCGGGCGCAATCCTCCTGGAGGATTGACCCAGGTAACCTAGATAAACTGTTTGTAAATATCTTCCCTCATATATTTTTTAGCTCCTATCGAACTACTGGTTGGAGAATTAGATCTGATGAACAACGGACTTGATTGAAATGCTTCTGGGGGGTTATCTAAAATCTGTTGTGGTGAATTAACTACCCTCCAAAAGAAATTTGATAATTGATTTTTAAGATTTTATTCTGATTAGGGTATATGTTAGAGAACTTTCAGGGTTATTTCGACTTCGAAGGTTATACTCGTGGTTAGGTCCCTCAAAGGAGTCACGCTGTGGAGTCACCAGGTGAACGAATTGTCGTGTTCACCGAAAATTTAATGTCGTAGGAGAGACAATAATATAGTGATTGTGATAATTAAAAAATTGAAAAATTGCAATCACTAGAATGAAAACCAGATGTGATATGAATTAATATAACAAATGAAAGCATTCACAGAGACCGAAGGTAGGTAAGCCTCTACCACCGAGCACCAAGAATGTTGGCAGAGAACGGGAGTAGATCTTAAGATAAATGTTAGAAAAAGGTAGGCCTCTACCTCCCCGACAACGACGCCAAAAATGTTATCACGGATCTTGTAGTTGCCTCGTAAAGTAATCCTACACATGATGGCAGAGGGGACAGGTAACTAAAGCTGTGAACTGCAAAAACCTTAACCCCCAAAAGATGGATGGTTGTCACGCCGATTAGGACTTCCTTCTCTTTATGCCACTGGATAAGCCCAAGTGACAATGGGAGAGACCCAAACCTATCAAGAAAGGACAAACCTAAAGCAAATCATTAAATCAAACCCTAACGGAGAATATGTACGGTGAGTGCTTGCAACCCTAGATTTAAAGGATAAGCCACAAATTAAGGAGTACTTGAGTAGAGGTGTTTAAAGATGTTGGTAATGTTACTCAAGTAAGATAATACAATGAATTATGGAAATTGGAATCGAAACTAGGATTAGTGTGTTGGTTCAAATGATCAAACCCGGGACCCTGGGGGGTTTAAGCAGAAAAATGAGAAATTCCCAAGACAAGGTTGATATAAAGAATTAAAGCTTCCCACACACTGACTTTGATGAAGTATTCAACAATCGGAGAAAATCCATGTAAAAACCGTAAGAACAGACATAAAGAAAATGGTTGTCACTTGTTAAACTAAGAGGGACGCTACCTCACTAAGGGATCAGTGCCTGGAGATGGGTAAATGGAGTCCAATGCTGACACCTAGGAGGGAGAGTGGATTTTTCGAAATGGCCGACAAAACCCAAATCGCTGAATTTGCAGATTCCCAGTGCAAATCGATCCGATGTGTTACCGACTAGGCTGCACCTAGTTGGACTTTCAGTGAGTCGCCAGTGATGAACAAGATACTTGTTCATATTCAGAGTTCAGAAGTCCTTTCAGGCCTC
>LPNX010287461.1:57105-71253 GCA_001517045.1 Pseudotsuga menziesii | reverse complement strand
GTAAACCTTTTGAAGGGAGTAAAAAAACCAAGTTATGAATCTTTACCTAAACCCAAGTTTGGATAGTAAAGGTGAACCAAGGAGACCGAAAACGTCTACATTTCCTTTGCCTTCATCTGTTAACCAATTAAAAGAGTTTAAATAATTTTTTTATATAATTGATTATTTTATCAAATCTTGTAGGATGAAGGATAAACTTACCCGTGATGAATTCCCAGAGGGATAGGGGCCAGCTCCTCCTGCGATTACACTTTTTTCTTCTCCTCTTCTTGCACACAAAAATAAAATTTGCATTGTAAATTTGTAACGACCATTAAAATATTCTAAGTCTATTTTTTTGTTTACAAAATGTTTCAAACTAGTCATTCTTCTTATATTTTTAAATATCGGTAGACTGCAAATCCTCTGCAAAGTCGAGGAAGGCAAATGGGCTTCTCTTCATAACCCAACAATGAACAAAACAGACCAAGGATGTCATGGTTCCCTCATTGCCATAAGTCATTGATAAAAACCTCTAAACAAAACTCATGTGCAGACTGAAGCATTTTGTTCTTTAACAGACAGTAAAAAGCGAAGGCAAGGCTGTCCAACACAACCTTGAGTGGCTGAATTATTTTGTTCCAAAAGAACATTTACATACCAAACGAGTTCAATAATAAACCCTTAGACAATTTAATTCCATAGTTAAAACCTTTGAAAATCCCTTGCAGGAGATCACAACATGTGGAGGGTTGGGATCCCTCTCGAGCCACAACACATGCAATTTCAACTTGTCATTGAATGTAGCTGGCTGCACTATCAACTTGCAGGTAGGGTTGATTTAAACCTTAGTTCAATTCGTAATGTTTATGTGTTGGAATTCCCTTGTAAATCCCTTTTAAATTATTGCAAACCAAACCTTATGAAATAACACCCAATGTTATGTATGGTCGTGGCTAAGGTCATGACTGTGGTGCTTATTATCGCCGATGTCCAAACTTTAAATCAAACCTTTAAACCAAGACATGCGATATTCTTCCAACATTACAACCCTTAATCAAATTTTTTTAATATACTCCTTTTCCGTCTTTCTTTATAAAGGTAGGTTCATTAACTAAAAGTAGCTAAGACCAGCCTTAATTTTTAGCCAAAAATAACAACACTGTATCATGTTAAAAATATAAACACTATATATTATAAATACACATTTGGTATGTAAAACTTTTCTAAATATAAGTTGTTTTTAAATTACATAACTTATTTTACATTTGATTGCAAGGTAGGAAATCAAACTCATTGTTGAGTTACTTTAAAACTTATTTTTATAAAAAGAATTGTTTTTGAGTTATGCTACAACTTAGTTTACATATGATCACTTTAAATTAGAATGTGAGAAATCAAACCAAATGTTGATTTACTGTACAAACTAATTTCAAAACAAAATATATTTTTAATTTTAATTAATTTTTAAAAAATAAACATTGACCAACTTATTTTAAAAAAAAATTGTTTTTGAGTTATGCTACAACTTAGTTTACATCTGATCACTTTAAATTAGAATCTGAGAAATCAAACCAAATATTAATTTATTGTACAAACTCATTTCAAAACAAAATATATTTTTAATTTTAATTTAATTTAAAAAAATATCATATAAATACAAAAATATAGTATCATATAAATACAAAAATATATTAACAAAGTGAAATAACAAAACATAATATTATAAAAAATATATATATTAATAAATTCAAATAACAAAACATAATATTATAAACAAAATTTAGATACAATTCAAAATTTTATTATATGATATACTATAGGATTATCCTGAGTTTTCAGAATATTTAAGTTGATTCTACCCACCACCATTTGAGGGTATATATAAACCCTAAATATGCCCTATATCCTCTTAAAATATATTATTTTAATAAATATAAATAACAAAACATAATATTATAAACAAAATTTAGATACGATTGAAATTTTTAATATATTTTTATTATATGATATACCATAGGATCATTTTCAAACATTTTCCGAATATTTAAGTTCATTTTACCTGCCACCATTTGACCGTATATATAAACCTTTAATATGCCGTATGTCCTCTTGTAAGATGTTGTTCATACAACTCTGGGGTTAGTTGAAGTTTAATTTTGAACCGATGAAATACGATGACTTAACTTTCAGAATTATCAATGTTTTATCATTTTGATATAAACTTATCAATTGCCCTATCACAACTATATAAACACAATTATCAATGCTTTATCATTTTGATATAAACTGATAAATTGCACTGTCACAGCTATATAAACATTGAACATTTTAATACGAAAAATTTCTCAACATTACATACATAAAACAGAAAAGAATTAAAAATTTTATTTTACATAGAACACAAAATAATTAAAAATATCATAAAATGACGTTATAATTATACAAATTTCGCTTATTAGTAGAACTTGCTATACAGTTCACGCATAAAAAAAAAATTGATTGATTGATTTGGATTTAAAAAAAAATTGAAACTGAAACGGCTGATACCAGCATAGGAGAAAGATTGATCCGTTGACCTAATTTACTTATAAAAAGAATGAGGCATGCGAATTTGCCCGTTACCGCTGATTAGCAGCGCAGATTACGGGACATTATCGCTTTACAGTAAATGAATAATGTTAATTCATATCATTCAGGTGAACCCATTCCAGATACTCTATTTGCATAACTCTTTAGAGCAAGCAGTGGCTTTCATATCAATCTGCATTCAGAATTGATTACAAATTTTATTTTTCAATGCTGGTTCTAGAAGTTATATCCGTCTATTTCAATAATATTTAATATATATTTTATATTGAAGTTTAAGTTTTTCAAATGAGTATAATTAACATAATTAATTAATTTTTGGTTTAGATGTTGTAATCATTTTAGTTATTATCAATATTAGTTGAACTCATTATTTTTCATTAATTATATTATACTTATGACTATTTTTAATCTATACATTAATTATAAGATTTTTTTATAATATACTTGTGCATTCATCCCCAATTCTAAACTTAAAAAAGTTAAATGTAATAATATAATTATGTTTAAATAAAAAATATTGCATCTTATTATTTTTATTATACCTGTCTCCGCACGTATATAGTAATCGTTTGCAAGTCAACAGCCTTTGACCTTGTATTAGTTGCCAAACACCAAAAAATTAAAATCTGTTTTCTAAAGTTAAAGTTTAGAGTTTGCAAAAAAATATTTTAAATTTTAATAAAAATATTTGGATTTGCTATTTTGTAAAGTTCTGATTGGCCAATGAGGAATGATGTCATTCTTGGATTTTGGTATCTGGTTTTCACTTGACACATGGCGATGATGACATCAGCATTTTGTCCAGAAATGAATTTTCTTAGTTGTATAAGTTAGAGATCAGATCGGTACTTTCGTAGACATTCTTTGAAGGCAGCTTTTCTTGTATGTTATTGGCAAAACTCCCATTTGTCCGTCCTGCCTGCACACTTTCAAAGGAATCTACTGTGAGCAGACCGAGTTCTAATTTCTCCGCGACGTAGCAGACAATTATCTCATGCTTTTCCGTTTTCTTTGAAATTTTCTTTAGTCACCAATTTTTGTCTTATTTTCCAAAGACTACTATCGTCTATGAAGATTGTTCTTTTTTGGCAAGTTCACTGAATTTTAAGATTCTTATGGTATACAACTTCTTACCGGTTTTAGATGAAGGATACGGTGTTAAAATTATCCAGAGAACATAGGGCTTGTGTGGTATCCAACCTTAGCTGCGAGGGACAGCTACAAAGATGCATAGAAACAGAAGCAGGAACCAGAAGCAGAGCACCGCATGGAGAAAGTTCCAGTTCAAATATACCAGCTTGGCGCATTATGTTCCATAACTCCTCCCAATCAGTCGAAACAATGATTGATGAAAAAGAGGATGAGGATTCCAAAGAGTGGATATCACAGGTCGAACCAGGCGTCATCATCACTCTAGTTTCTCTGAAGAGAGGACGAAACAAGCTTAAGCGGATCCGATTCACGTAATGGCATCATTTTCATCATATCTTTAATTCATAAATTCAACCCTATTTTGCTTTCATTTGAAACTATTCTGAGTTAAGAATCGGCATTAAATCCTCGAAGCTCTACCTTTTCCCTCCAGATTCCTCGGTTTCAGGTTCTAAGTTTGTCAGACACATAATTTTACCCAGCAGGTCACAGTGCACACCAACTTTCCTTTATCATGTTGCAAGTGCATGGAATTTATAACGATCGTTTTGCAATGCAAATCTATAAATTTGGCTTCAACTTTCAATCATTAGAAATTATTCTAATTCTCTCAAATACAGCATAATCGGGTCATCTAGTTCTAAGCTCATCTACATCCAACATGATTATTATAGGATCCAAAAGAGAACACAACGGTAGCTGAGATCCCATCAATTTCAATCCCTCCCGGCCAAAAATTGGGTGGTTTATGTAAAAACAAAAAGAAGCATAAGCATGGATTCAAAAGAGAACACAACGGTAGCTGAGATCCCTTCCTACTTCATATGCCCGATATCTATGCAGATAATGAGAGACCCCATTACAGTTTGCACTAGTATCACATACGATCGAGAGAGTATGGAGAAATGGATCTATTCTTGCGGTAAGAACACATGCCCTACAATGATGCAAGTGTTGTCCAACAACAATATGATTCCCAACCATACCCTTCGTCGCCTCATTCAAGGGTGGTGCATCGCCAACACTTCAAAAGGTGTCCAACGAATCCCCATGCCCAAGGCCCTTGTTGACTCGAATCAGGTCATATCAAATGCCAATATTCAATTCATATCAAATGCCAATTTCGAGTAGACTTATATCAATCAGTGTCTTCATGAACATAATAGAAATATTCATAAACTTCCTGAAACGAGAAGTGGATGACATATACATTGTAGATGCTCATCCGAGGCATTGGCAACCATCCTGCAACAGAGGCAGTCACCACTATTCTACCGGAGGATTGCTTCAAATGGGGAAGCGCATAGTAGGTAGGGTAAACGGTCCCCCAAAATGTGACATTTTGATAATAAAATTATAACAACCAACACACATCAATCAACAAAACCCCAACCTGAAAGTGTTTAGTGAAAACACATTCTATATTTTTTCGGATTTTAATACAAAATTCATTCCCCTATCAGGTAGGGCAAAAGGATTACCATAACATGAGGAAAAGCAGAAGTGTTTGCTTCTTCAAAGAGAAAACTATTTGCTATTCTAGCATTGTTCACTAGATGGTCCACTATTGCATGAAATCACTGTATCAACTACTCATAATGAAACATGCATTTTTGTACAATAAATCTTTATTGTACAAACTTACACAATTATTGCATTAGTCTGTGGAATTTCCAGCCTTCCACAACATAAGAGATATGCACAAGAGACTACAAGAAGAATATAGAATTTCCATTAGACTAAAATAGGAGATATACACAGGGGACTACAAGAAGAATATCTTAGGATCGAGAAAGGGCTCTTACATGAACCATATAGATTGATAGTCTCGTCTATGAAATTCTTATAGTCTTCCTCTTTGGCGACATCTGCAGCAATCACATGAACATTTTTAGCACCTAGAGACCGTGATTTGTCGGCAACAGCTTTCAGATGTTCTTCCCTCCTGGCAACAAGCATCAGATTCGCTCCTTTCTTGGCATACAGATAGGCCATTTGCTGCAATAATCAATCGAAACACCATTAGTAGAACTACAATAGAACACACAAAAACACATAAAAATAATACAGTAATGCATTCTTTATTTATACACCTCTCCAATTCTAGAAGATGCACGAGTGATGATAACTATTTTCCCTCGCATATTCTTGCGAAAAATGAGGTGATAAAACCAAAATAACATCCGGATGAGTGCCAAAGGGGGCAAGACCACTGATAAGAAAGCTATTGTTGTGGGAGGCAAGGCCAAGTTAAGCACGCACTGCAACAAATCCATTCTTGCTTTCTTCTCCTGTGAAATCTCGACTGAAGCTAAAACTATTTTTTGTCGTGTAAAAAGTGATCGATTGAAGCTAGAACTATGACTGTGTCTTGCAATGAAAATCCTGCAAAACAAACTCAGCTTTTATATAAAATTGCACAAGTCATAGATGTGATAGGCCATGCATGGCCTATGTTATCTTCAGTACGCGTGTTGGGGGAGGAATAAGCAGTGATCCAAGTAGCTTACTTGGCAATTGTGGATACGCCACGTTTTCTCTCATTCCATCAATTGATATGGTTAATTAAACCAACTTTTAAGTCTCGCCGACTGTATTCCGTTTCTGTCAAAACCATTGAAAGTTTTATTTTAAAGGGTGGCTCAACAATATTCAAAAGAAACTCTATTTAATTTATCTCTAATAACAGGAACCATCAAAACTTAGTGGAGACGATTTTTCTAAGGTTACGTAATTAACGAGTGAATAAATTAATAATATTAATAGTTATGGCTTTCCTTACATCAAACTTATTAGATACGATTTTTCATATTTTTGAGAGGATTTGTCATAAAGATGGGTTTCATGTGGATAAGTATATATATTTTAGAATTTTGAGGTGGATTATTATTTATGTTTTTTCATTTACTTAAGATAATGAGATAAGTGTATTGTCCATTGATTTTATCGGTGTAATCCAAAATTCATAAAATATAGTTGAAAAAATTAAACTTCAACTTTAACTATAATATTATTGGATACAACTACTCAATTAATAGATACAACTATGAGCTTAATTCCATTGATGATATAACTATTAGCTTGACTTCAACTCAAATCATGACTTTCACTTGAATTGCAATTGATGATATATCAACTTTTAAATTAACTATTAGATACACCTATTAACTTAGCTCCAATGATTCTACAACTATTAGCTTAGCTTCAACTCTAATCACGGTTATATTAGATAGCTATTAGCTTAACTATTAGATACAACGATTAGTTTAACTCCAGTGATTTTACAACTATTAGCTTAACTTCAACTCTAATTGATTAAGGCTTCTAGTCGAAGTACATTTGGCATCTAGGAGTGTGAACTCCTAATGAAATCGTTAGAACTCCTAAGTTATTGTCAAACTCCTAATAAAATCCTTAAAACTCCTAATAAACTCCGCCAAACTCCTAATAAACTCCTCCATCTGGAAGTTGGGCATTTAGCTAATTATACAGATAGGACTTTATATCTTTACGCACATAAAAATATATATCTTAGAATTTTGGGTGGACTACCATCAATGTTTTTTCATCTATGGACGAGAATGAGAAGTGTACTGCAACCGTACTGTTATATTGATTTTATGAGGGTCTTTCAAAATTCTAAATTAACAATTTACTTCTTTATAGTTCCATTGATGATAAAACTATTATCTTAACTTCAACTCCAATCTTGACTTTTACTTGAAGTGCAATTGTTGATATATTAACTTTTGAATTAATTCCAACGATTCTACAAATATTAACTTAAATTCAACTCTAATCATAGTTATATATTACATAATTATTAGATTAACTATGAGATAGTTATTGGTTATCTATAATAATGATACAACTATTAAATCAAATTTAAATGAACTTGGTAATAAAAAAATATTAGATAAATGTATAGTTGTATTCCAAAGACTCCATCGAGAAGTCCAACAGATTACATTCGGTCATGTTACTGAAGACCCTTTCGGGCAGTGGGCAGAAGAGGCTGCAACAGCTCGTTATGAATACAGACGAAGATCTAATTGGAGGACTCCTTCAACTTATGACAGAGGAAGTCTGCCCTCAATCAATTGTTTCTTCTCTCGAGGTTTTGATGGCCATCTGTTATCCGTCAAGAAAGAACAGAATCAAGGCGATAGAGGCCAGAGCTATTTATGTATTGATTGAATCACTGCCTGAATCGCACGGAATAACTTGTGAAAATATGCTGTGTCTTCTGGATATTTTCTGTGAATGTGCAGAGGGAAGAGCTGCAACAATTGATCACGCCATGGGCATAGCTTCAATCTCCAAGAAGATATTGAGAGTCGCACAAGCTGCAACCGAGAAAGTAGTTCGAATACTCTGGTCGCTCTGCAAGTCATCTCCGACCCCTGGCCTTCTTAAGGAAATGGTGTAGATTGGTGCCATCTGCAAATTGTGTATGCTCCTTCAACTTGAATGCACATCAAAGACGAAACACAAGGCAAGTGAAATTCTCAGATCATAGGGTAAGTATTGGAGGAGTTCGCCTTGTGTTTCTTGGCATTTGTTCACAATGTATGGCCAATATTAATCCATGTCGGATACAATGTATTGTTGGCTGTTTATGCCGCGTTAATTTGAACTCGTTATATAAACCTCCTTAAAATTCTCTAGGAATAGTTGACGAGAAACATTCATCGTGTATGTATCCTGAGAGCACATGCATTCGAAGTGTTCCTAGTAGCCAATATGTTGAAACTTCTCAGAAGAAAATATATTGATGTATTAGTCTATGATGGCCAATTATATCATAGTGTATGATCGTCTTCTCATCTAGCGACTCCCATTGATCTTTCGTTTTCTATGACATCATGATGAAAAACCATGTTCTCGGTTAATGAAACCCATATTAATTAAATCAAGAGTTAACAATCTCTTTAAACTTCACTTTAAATTTCACTTGGTTTGGTAATCACCAACCCCTTAAAGTTAATTCATAAATAGCAATTATATACCTCTTATCACACTAGGTTTACATTTAATTATTTTGGGCAAGTTAGGAGGATATAAATGTCTAATTGTGTATATATATTTACTTATGACTCCACCATCACCATTATTATTGTTATTTATTTATTTTTATTCACGACTTCTCTTTTTTGGCAGAACCATTTAGATCCACTTCATCTATGCAATTCCACCATCACGGGCTCATAAATTTTATCCTTTGCATATTACATATCCATAAACAAACAAAACTTAATGTGATTAAGGCCATAAATAAAATTTGTCACCATTATGCAAACAAATATCTCTAGCTAAGATAATTGAGACAATCGTGAGGTGTGAGCATCGAGTCCAAATTTGTCACCATCGAGTCCAAATGTCTTCACACTAGCGAGTCCAAATGTCTTCAGCACACAACATCGTGAAATGTCACCATCGGGGACTCGACACAGCACATCCAATAATCACCAAGTGCATCCAGCAATATGCTTGGCTATCTGGAGGTCTAGTTATATTGCAAGTCTATCACAAAGTCTCACAGGCCAACGAATTTCACAACGATTTAAGGAATCCACAGATTAGAAGAAAAAAAACTAAGCTAACTTAGCTTATTATTACTTTTTCCGAACTTTTCTTAAACTGCAGGTACTAAGCGACTTCGTTGCTTATTCAACTTGTTTATTTATTAGCAATTTTTTGTATAGCCGGCACCTGCATGTTTATCCTGAATAATCCATCGCAATGCAGTTAGTATTGTTTGCGTGGTTGTTTACCCAAAGATAGGGACAATACTGGCGGCCCCTGACTTCTTGATTGTGTTCTTTCTTTTGGGCACAGCAATTAGTCCCTCTTATCAGCGCACTATCAAGGAGATGCACTGCGCCGTTTATGGCGCAATGGTGGAAACACAAAATGGGGATTTGATAATGCTCTCACCATTTTTATGAATGATTCAGAAGCCGATTATCTCCGGCACGGTCTCCCCGGACAGCCATTGGACATCAAATTTAAACAATACTCAGGATATGTAACAGTTGATAACAACGCAGGCAGAGCGCTTTTCTATTATTTCACGGAAGGCTGTTAAAGATCCCTCAAAGCAGCCGCTTGGTCTCTGGCTTAATGGCGGTAAATTCGTTTTAATATTTATGATTTTCACTAACTTCCAATATTGATTCTCTTGTCCAGTTTTCCATTTCTTGACAAACCGTTTGGCGCGCAGTGCCTGGATGTTCGTCACCAGGATATGGAGCAATGGCGAAACTTGGACCTTTACGCGTAAACCTAGATGGAACCGATGTTAGTATTGCAAAACGTTGCTAATTGAATAAGTTTTATTTTAGGGATTTACGTGCCTCTAGCTTTTGTTGGCATGGATTTGGAGGCACAGGAAACATTAAAAAAGGTATATGAATGTACATATTTCATCGTGTATATCAGACGTAGTGCTGCAAATTCATTCAAGATTATGAATTTTGAATCTAAATTAGTACTGTACATTCTTTCTACAGTGGCCAATATATTGTTTCTGGAGTCCCCGGCGGGCGTTGGATTCTCTTACTCAAACGCGACCTCTGACAATGAGCATAGCGACCATACACAAACGGGTAACTTGTGAAGAGTTTAGTTTTACAGAAACATATTTCGGAGTAGTAAACATACGGCTAAATGGGTGCCTAATGTCTTTTCCAGCTAAATTTCGAAATTTCTTCATAGCAGGCGAAAGTTATGCTGGCAATATCCTAGTAGTATTTAAAATATAGAATACAGTACAATGTTCGTTTATTTATGGTTTATGCTGCCTTTGTGAGATTAATATTTATCATATGGAAATTTGGAAAAGAATTTTCATTTTATGTATTTCAAAACTGTCATGTAACAAATCAAATTATGTCAAGACCGTTTACATACCGCCTCCAACACCATTAAACTGAGTATCCTTTAGAAATTTGGGCCTACTAAGTGCAACAGGCTTACTACTAAACTCCTCATTCAACATTAAGATTTGATTACAGATAATGTCACTTTCTAGGTGATGATATTCAAAAATACAAGCATTCCTAACCATCCATATTTTCTAGGAAATAATAGGAGGTAGAGTATAAATTTTTTTACACCTATTGTACCAAACGAATACACCATGATCAGATTTTTCTCCCTCCCAAAGTTGGGAAATGTTTAGAAAAAGACAAACATTTTTCGGTATTTCAAGAGTAAACCTGCAACTTATCAACGAATCACCAATACATTCATAATCCTTCTTGCATAAAATACGAAGACTTGGCCCATGCCAACCCTTTTTTAAGAAATGGTCCCATGTCTTCAGACAATTTTTGGAGAGCCAACCACGTAAAACGCTTAAATTTTAAAGGAAGCATCCATTTCCAAATAAATTTGTACCACAATTTGTGAGATGAACTAAAAGAAGTCTGAACTATGGCCTGATAAGCAGATTTTTGCAGTGATATCTCTAGTATGTGTATTTCTTGACCAAGCCAAATAATCATATTCAGATGAAAGTCTACATCCTGCAAGGTTCAATTTTTTTTATCTAATCCTCCCATTCAAAAGTTGAGTCATGGACCATCCCCAAATCCTTTGTTCTAAGCCAATAGGAGTAGTCCTTGTTTCACAGTAAAGGTTTTATGATGTGGCCCATAGTGGAGTAACCAATCTTAGCTAGGTAATTTATAATGTGAGTTGAGAGTTTAAAATATTCACCCACACCAATTATAGGCTCAATTCCAACCATCACATTTATACCATTCCCAACATTCCAACAGAGATTCAAACCAATCCTATGATAAATTTTTAAGAAACCCTTCCAGATTGGAGAGATATTCCTCGATACTTTGAGTGGATTTATTACTAGTCAAAAATTTTCATCTTTATATACTTCCCTTTAAATATTGTGGTGTTCTGGGACTAGCCATAGCCCTCAGTCAGTTCGTTTTCTGTCGTGCCGCCAATTCTAGGGCGGCAACATGCTGAAACTCAACCAACGCCATAGTGGACAACTTGTTCAGATCCAAAGTCACCCTCTGGATTGGGTGCAACAATTGGTGAAATTATTCATTTGCTTCGTCGATCGCAGTCAGGGGAACTTGCACGTTCCTAGCCCGAGGCTCAATGCTGATCGACGGGATGTCGTGCACCATAGGTCTTGCCGATGTTTGCTTGGAAAAATATCAAAAATGGAATCTAATCTATCTCTTACCATGCCAAATTCTTCATGGTTTCATTCATGGATCTCCATAGTCGCAACCATAGAGTAGTCAATGATGGCTTTGATAAGCCACTGGAGTTGGTCTTCCATCCTCGACCTGGTACCACTGCCCGCCTCATATTATTGATGCCATTTGGTGCGAGTCTCCTCCCGCGTGCATTGTGCTACATCCTTGGGGTCCATCGACGACTCGTTGTCAGAGCCTTGGGTGCTCAACTCCTTCTGCTCAGGATCTTTGGGGCCATCCGACAGTGGCTCCTTAGACAATTCCTCCGGACTCACAGGGGTGTGCCATTCCCCTCACCATTCTTGTACAATAGCATCCAATTCTTCCATCGTGAATCTATAAGGCAACGGTAGCCACTGCTGGTCAGGGTCCCGCTTGGCCTCAATATGAATAGAGTGGGGCCTAATGGAAAACCGGAGGATCCACTCATACTTGGTCATGGCATAAGGAGAGACCTGGGGAACGACAACAGCTGCGGCTTGCAGTGCTTCCTAGTAAACCCAAAAATGAATGGCATGAACCGCCTGTCGACTACGCTCTTTGACCCACCATAGGTTCTAGTAGTGGGCACCTTGGAAAACCTTCACTGCCTCAATCGCCATTGGTTGGTAGTCATCAGGTTCCATCCAGGCAACGAGGGAAATAAGGATCAACAGCCAACTATAGGAAAATGGTCGCTTGGTATGAGTAACAAATGCGTCTTCTAGAAACTGATGTAGTAAAAACAGAGACCAATTCAGTTGCACCCTTTCAATACATTTCTGGGTGTAGGTGACAACACCCGAATTGCATTGGACTGTTCGATTTCCCCGAACGAAGTTGCTCACCAGAATCCTTGCGCCGATGCGCACTGCATGTAAGTTAATGCTATCAATGAGATAAGCACAACCATCACAATGTAAACCAAAGCACTCCTTCAACTGCTTGGAAATATTTTTATCTGTATCCTACTCACGGATATACTGCATAAGATCTTCTGAGTCCTTTGGAAAACCTGTGATGCTTTCAATCAAATTGACTGTAACAGGGATCAGCGTATTCAACCAAAGCACCCCACAATGAAAACAAGCCAACATTTGCTTTACAAATGCATGGGCTTCAATCAAGCATCCAAAATGAGGCATATTCATGAGCCCCAACAATCCATATTGATTTAACCCACTCGCCCATGGATTAGGAATTCATTGAATGGGGGCATGAGGCACCATTTTGACTGATTCATAGGGATCATCCCTAACATCTTTAAGCAATATCAAGTCGTGGTCTTTAAATTTCAGCGTGATCAACGCAGGGACTATGTCGACCGAGCATGTCATTCCCTTCGGTAGCGGCGGTATTCTTGGTGGATACTTATGACTCTTTGACAGTCGCCTCGGCTTGGTACCCTGACACGTAGGAGCGACATAACCCACAAATGTCATGAATAGAGACACCCCGAGGTGTTGCAGACTCAACAGCTCCCAAGCTCGACAACCTGGTCTGTGCAGTTTCTTCTCCTTGCACTCTTGCCGAAATTTGAGTTTGCCTCTTCTGCAACAGCGTAGGAAGGGCCTATGATTCTGTTGCTTCCGCTTGGGAATGGACAACAGACCGACTGGCATGCTCATAATTTCTTCTTCAACATTCGTGGTGCGAATGGGGGACTCGTACTCACTGGAAATCTCTATGGCATCAAGGTCGCTCAGCATCCCTCACCCCTCAAACCTGAGAATGCACTCGACAACTCTAACTACAACTCACTCAATAGCTCTTACCACACTGCACAATTCGCCCTTTGCTTCACACTCTGCTCACGGAATTGAATAATTCCATATTTACGCATCCCGCGCGTTGTTTTATAGACACCTCCAATCCAAAATTCATCATTACCAAATGTATCATCACCATTATTACTAAATCTGGTATTAATGACGCCAAATCTACCGGCAATCCTACTCCTCCAATAGTCGGATCAATCATTAATGCGGGTCACTTCAACAAGCACCGCCAGCCAACTGTTTTAACTACCTACATTTATTACATGATTTTACCAACCAACAGCCCTGTAGTTGTCACAAGTGGTCGACCATTTATCGCTAACAACTTGAAACTTGCACAGCCTACCCCTAGGCTCACCTTGCTGCTATGAACTAAAATCTGAATTTTTTTTTAAGCGCTTCAAGCAGTGCGCAGCTATGGCCCCATCATATAG
>LPNX010287461.1:13325-56811 GCA_001517045.1 Pseudotsuga menziesii | reverse complement strand
AATATATTCCATGGGCATGACTGCCTCCTGCCCATAGACTAGCTTAAATGGTCTCTTACCAGTTAGTCATTTTCAAGTAGTGCGATAGGCCCATAGCATTGCATAAATTTTCAGGTCCCAGTCATCCCAGTTAGCACTACATACCTTTGTCAGTGTTGCTTCCAAAATTTTGTTAAATGCTTCAAGAGTACCATTAGCCTTCAGATGGTATGGTGTACTCCTCTTATGTTGTATATGTAGCTCCTCAGTTACGGATTTTACAATCTGGTTGACAAAGTGACTTCCCTGCTCACTCATCAAGATTCTAGGACACCCAAACCCTGTCACAATGTTCTAAAACATGAAATTTGTTGCTGTCATAGTGGTACAATCTATTACAGGTGTAGCTTCCTCCCATCAAGTTAGGTAGTCAGTCGCGGTAATAATGTATCGCACACCAGTTCGCTTCCCTAGTCGATTGATAGGACCCAAAAAATCCACGGTCCATTTATCAAATGGTTGTAGAGTCACCTGTGGCACCAACGACATATCATCCCACAGCGATGGTTTACCAACCCATTGGTAGATGTCATAGCTCCTCGCATATTCTGTGGCATCATTATGCAATGTGGGCCACCATAGCCTTACATGCAACACCTTCCATGCAGTATCCCAGCCTCCATAGTGAGCTTCCACACTTCTTGTATGTGCTTCTTCTAGAATGGGGCCCTCCTCATGGGGTAAGATGCACCGTCGCAATATTTCATCTGGTCCAAGTTTATATAACAGCCCAGCATTTAGTTGAAAATCAAAAGATTTCGCGACTAGCTCCTTCTTTTGGCTAGTTGAAATCTCTGTCGGGGCGACGCCAATGGCCAAAAATTGAATAATTGGTGCATAGTGATCATCTACGATGCCAATTGTAAACAACTACGGATTTGGCAATCGATCATCAATATTGGTTGGTTCTTCACCATTCACATTGCGTGACAGATGATCCGGGCCAATGTTCAACTACCCTAGCTTTACCACTATTTCAAAATCAAATTCTTGGAACAAAAGAAACCATCTAGATATTCCCCCCCTGAACACAGGCTTATTAACTAGGTAGCTGACTTATCAGTGAACATATTGAAATGTCCTCCCAATAAATAGTGCCTGAAATTTTGTAAGGCATAACAGGCCTTCCCTTTCTGTTGTGCTATAATTTCATTCAGCAAATGAAAACTTTCTACTGGCATATTTTATTGGGTGATCTAGGTCACCCTCACTTGGTTGCGCAAGAACAACCCCTAGTGCAGTAGAAGAAGCATGAACATGAACATGGAACTCTTTATTCCAATCAGGAAAAACTGGTATTGTCACAGAGGCCATCTTGGCCTTTAAGGTGTCAAACCTTCCTTGACATTCTTGAGTCCATTCAAACGCAGCATCTTTCTTGAGCAACTTCTCCATGCGAGCAGTAATCGCAGTGTATCCCTTGATAAACATGCGATAGTAGCCCATATGTCCCAGTGTTTCCTGAAGCATCTTCACATTCATTGGTGGTGGTAAACTAAGGATTAGCACGATCTTCATCGGATCAACCAATAGACCTTCTTTGTAGATGATGTGCCCCAGTAGCATGCCAAATGGTGCACACAAAATACACTTTTTAGAATTTAAGGTGATTTGATATTGTCGACACCTTTCGAGCATCGGTCGCAAGTTCTAAATATGGTACCTATTTAATCCATATACAGTCCAATCATCCATATACACCTGCAGAAATTTTTGAATAAAATCTTTAAATACAGTGAGAACTACACGAGAGAATACAGTTGCTGCATTCTTCATCCAAAATGGCATGACTGTATAATGGAAACATTCCCATTCCATGACAAACGTGGTAATATGGCAATCTGCCTTCGCAATCCGGATCTTTTGGTATCCCGAAAAGCCATCCATGAAAGAATACATCTCCTAGTGTCCTACAACTTCCAGAACATCATCTATAAAAAAGGTCGGGAACGGATCATGTACGCATGCATCATTCAACTTTCGTAGATCGACACAAATGAGGATTTCACTAGTCTTCTTCTCCTGGACCACCATCGGGCTTATCCACTCTAATTCTTCTACAGGTTCAATGATCCCAACATCAAGCATCCTGTCTATCTCAGCTTTCACTCGATCCTTGTATCATGGGTTCAATCAATACGACCTCTATTGTATTGGTTTTGCATTTGGTTTCAGTTGAATCTTCATTTCCCCCAGGTCGCCGAGTATCCCCTTCATCTCTGAAAATCATGTCAGGAAAAGGTCCTGGAATTCATGTAGTATATCCATGATTCTGGTCATTATCTCTTCACCCCAATAGCCCTTGACATTGGAATACTTTGGGTTCTCTTTTAATCCAATGTTTACTTTCCTTATTTGCAATGGCTGACTCAATAAATTCGTTGATACGTCTAGGGCTGTGACATCGCGTCTTCCTTCTGACTTTGGAATATTAACAATCCATAACTCATCATCATCCTCAAGTTCCACAGACAAGTTGTAGCAGGTCATCATGGATTGGATGGAGAAATGAGAATGTGGATCAACTGGGTATACGATAGGGATCACCTTTAGCACTACATCACAGATAATCTATAAAGTGTTACATACCTCGGGGTTGTCATCCTGGAAACCAAATGTCTATGCAAAGAAAATAGTCAACTGCTCCCAAGTGGTGATGGTTCTGCGCAACTATGCTGCCACATACCAGGACCTCGACATTTCGTCTAGAGTATGAACAAAAGTGTGGACCCATTCATCCATGGGTCCCAATTCCCACAAAGTATGGCACTCAGTTAAGTGTTTGGTGGGGTCATTTTTTCCGTCATATCTCTCGACATGATAGGCCTATGAATCATCAAATCGCACCATCATAAACCTGCGACATTAGTTCCAGTCATGGATTGCATGCTTGTGTGTCAACCACCAGCGGGAAAGGGTAGCCTTCAGTGGTATTTTAAGGGCCGGTATCCTTTGCGGTTCAAAAAATTTCTCTTCAAATTCCTCAAAGAACTCTAATAGTCCCAGTAGGCCTTCATAAATGGGAAACTCCACTATTTCAATTGTAACCCGTCAGAGAGACTGTGTAATAAACCCTCATTTCCGGAATGATACTTCATGCAACCTATTCTGCCAGTTTTCTAGAGCATCATCAAAATCAGAGGACGCAGAACTTGCACTGTGCCATCCAAGTTCGTCGTCGATAATAGGATGGATGTAGTCTTTAGAGATGTTATAACTGTGTTCCTAGCTTCTATCGACTTCATCCCTTATAGGTTCAATATATCATCGTCCCTCCTGAGGGTCCATAGCAGCAATGACCATGACATCTTGGTTTTCAAATGTCATAGCTCATTTTTTGAAGTTGATAACCACCATGCTATCATTATCCCATCCTATCCCTAGTATCGCGGGATAGGAACCAACACCTTCTACTATTTCTATCACATCAAATTTAGCATGCATTTTCATACCTTCAATGTCAACAACCAAGTTTGAAACATGACCAATAGGCTGAACCTTCCCCTGATTTGTGAGTCACGGCTATACCGGTGACCATCCCAATGTTGGATTTCCCATTTGTTGCCATGTTTGTTTATCTAGAATATTTACGTCAGATCTGAGATCCAAAACGACAGAGTCAACCTCATAATCGCCGATCTAGATATCCATCCTCGTCTCCTTTCCTATATTCCTCCTTTGCAAAGAGGTCACTGCAAAATATTTCACTGCCTTATCCAACCCATATAATAAGGCCTTAAGCTTGACAAGAGCATTAGGGTCCCTTACCAGTGATAGACAATATTCAAAGAACTATCGCAAGGTACCATGTTGTCATGATGGTCTTGCGTCTACAGAGGGATCAAAAGAAGATGGCATGTCAATAATTGGTAATTAACCCGGCTTTCTCCCGATTGCATTCTTCGCTTCAAGGAAAGTATATTTCATCATCGCAACATCAAATGCCACATTTTTCTTGCCAACAAGTTGAACCTGTTGATGCATTCCATCTTCACCGGTTGTCACACCAGCACGAGTGACAATCCCAATGTTGACATCCTTTGTTCGTGGTTCAACATGAATTGTCGCAACCGTGGGTCCTTGATTCAAGTTTTGGGTTTGAGACCCCAGCGGGTTCTGATTCAGTAACTCATTCATTGGTTAATTCATTGGTTGACTCGTTGGCTGGTTCTGTATTTTCAACATAGGCTGATTCTGATTCTATACGTTCTGTAACTAGGGAATGTTGCCAGCCTGCCATTTTGCAATTAAATGAGGGAATCTTTCAACATTATGATCGCTGGCTGCTTGAATACTCCACAGGTATAAGACTGAATAGATTCATGACCTCATCCTCCTCCTCCACCACTAAATCCTCCGCGGGCTCCTCCCTTCGGAAACTGCTGTTGAGCCACCTGCTGCTATGATACATTTGGTTGCTGTTGGACGTAGTGCCCAGCTTGAACATATAGCGACTGATTAGACTATGGTCCCGGTGCCTGGTTATACTGCGGTTGTACCACCACCTGTGGCTGAGGTGCGAACTGCGGCTACAATGTAAAATCTTGGTGTGATTGCGCGATGATAAAATGCAATGGGAGGATGGAGCATATGAAACTTGTACCGATGGTTGTACCACTTGTGGCTATGCTTACACTGTCTGGGGGTCCTCACCTTTCACAAAATATGAATCGTACATCCTTTGCTGGAGCAAATCATTATCTCACTAATTGTTGTCATCATGTCCTACCGATGGAAAAAATGTATATTACAGGTTTTTCACCTTGGTAACCAACTTTTGCATGTATTCGCAGTTCTCATGTCGATGCCCATAGACTTGACATATGCAAAGCCATGGTATACTGACACAACTCAACAGTTTTGGAGCTCCCGTCAGCAAATAATTCCTGAATGTCGGAGAGCTGTCTTTGGTATGTCCATCTGCATGGAAATGGGTGCACCACAGATCATCACAATCTTCTTTGTCCTTCTTGATAATGCAGTTGGAGCATCAAATTGGCAAATTGTGCTTGAATATGGTCATTTCGACTGTGGTTTCTCCTACTGGCAATGCCTCCAGTTTCATTGCAATCTCCAGGGCCTCGCTCTGGGTCACAATATTTTGTTGAATTAGCGGTTGTCTGATATGCGAAACAAGTGCAGCGATAAACCATTCCTTGTACTAAACATCACTCATTTGAAAACTAGCTCGGGCCATAAATGTATTAAACCGCCGATCAAAGTCCCAAATTGTTTCATTGTGGAACTGTTTGATCTCTTTCAATTCAGTCATATACTAAGCTTCAAACTTCAGCTTCTTGAACTCTCCAAATAACCCTATTTGTATCTCATCCAAAGTCTTTGCGGTGCCTCCCTGAGGAATATGCGTGAATCACATGAACCAATCCAGTGCACGGCCCCTCAAAGTAGTGTCTAGCTAACTTTTATTACATCATCATTGACAGTTTCTTAGGTGGTCCAAATCACCTTACATCAGAACCAGTGCTCCTCTGGATCATCAATGCCATTTCCATTGAATATTGGTAACTTCATTTCATCGCCTACCATTTTGGGCCTTCTTCCTCCTGCTGGTGCTCCATTACTAGACTGTTGCTAACATGTCGGGAAATTTGACATATAATGCACGTTTCTTCCTTGTGGTGGAGTAGTGCATAGAGGTGTAGACACCTTATTTCTAGGATTTGATCGTGTTGTCCTTCCGAGTGGCCTAGGCCTGGTCATCCCTGTCATCACAGAAAGATCGCTTCATCCCATGTGGTTGTTCTTCACAGCATCATACTTCAATCGCAGCAGGACCTTCTCCTATCCTCTGCCTCTTCTCCCTAAACCTTGCTCCTCCCCTTGTACAACCACTTGTTTCCTCAGCGACCTTCACATTCTCACCAAAACTCATGCCCATCTACCACTTACATCCTTATGCATATCCCCCCTTCTGTCATGGTTCCTACATCCACTGCTCACTAGAGTTCCACTACTCTTGGTCCATATTTAGAATACCTTTTTCACAGACGAGTTACTTAATTGACAGCTGCAGTGACAACAAGAATCTCCATCGAGGTCCATTGAATAAATCCCTTTCTGCCTCACCAAAATATTTATTGGTGTCGATGACAAACTCGATGATGTATCCTTCTAAGATACTATCCAACCATACTTCAACTTCTTGAGATGACTTATTGTTGATTTCTTGCAACTCATGGATCAGCTCCGTGGTCCAGGATGTCGGCTCTCCTCCTTAGAAGTTTGTCTTCTTCTTAGTGAACTTTTCTAACCATTCATGCAAGATGACAGGAAATTCACAAAACAACCATTCGTGAGGACTAAAGTGGATGTATCTATCCAACCAGTGGCTTGTCAACAGATTTGGGTTTTGATTTTCAGCTTCAACAAACTACCACAACTTTAGATCAAACCATCCTTCAATCTCTGATTGAGTTGGATCCTAAAACATATCCTCCTTTTAATTGCAACTAGGTCCTGACAACAGAACCATTTTTTGGCAAAACACACCAACAAAGCTTCATCGATAGGGGTCCTCACTCTGTTGACACTCGACCAACGCGATCTCCTTGAGCCCTAGCCCAAGAAGGGATTAGCCTGCCTAGCGACGTCTGCAGAGCAGACGAAGTCTCACCCAAGATGTTCAAGGGAGAGTTGTTGGAACCAAGTTTCCAATAGTGGGGAATGAAGGATACAGGATCCGACAGGGAAACAACATAATTTAACAAATCCAGAGATATACCATCGATATCAACTCACTTCCATAATCACGGATCACATCACACATTTTTCATATTACCTATACTAACCATCTTAGATCATGATGCGGTGGAAGTAAAACATATCAAAATTAATATATTAGAGAATGCAGCAACATCATAACACATCATAGAATTACAAGAGCTCATAACATGGAAATAGAACATATAGAGAGCTCAACAGACAATATTATGCATCAAATATATATATTCATTTTGCACAAAAGATCCAGGGCAGGACAATTCTCTCCACAACCGAAGGCTGAATACATCAAGAAAGACCCAAATTAATCGCATTTATGACAAAAAATTCTTCATCAAAACATATCGCACTAGACCTCATGCGACTAATACCCCCCTCAAGATCATCCCAATCTTCTACAAAAATAGATCTATAAACAGGCTCATGCCTTTACATTGAGGGTCCACTACTAACTAACTTCTAACCTCTATTGACCTATTGCAACAAAACTTAGTCAAAATATATGTAAAATATTAAAAAGCAGTTATTCTTCCACCCATTGTGCAAATCTGGCCTTGCGATGTACCACGTGAGCTTGCGCAGCTGCTGCGACTCTGTGCAACTCACTTAAAAAAAACCCTTCCAACACAAACTTCTAGGAAATTTAAACCTTGTGAGAATGTTTTCAAAGATGAACTTGGTCATGGATTGAAGGATTTACCAACTTCACTTGTAGACACCCTGATCTTTCTCGATATTTTAGTTTCATCTATTATCACTGGCCTACATTGTATCAAATTACAAGAAGAATAAATATGAATTCATGGTGACCATGAATGGAGCAACGTTGGAGCTATTACGTTCTTACCTACCATGTGTTATTCCTTGACCCAATGCTAAACCCACTAAATAAATATTTGAATCATTTCAAAGCTACTAATAAACCTGCAAATTTTACCTTTAGTGAATTCTGATTCTTTCTTCCAAGATGATATATTTGTTAGCAATAGGAAAACCATCATGGACATGCACATTATACTTTCATTTTTTATAAACATGTTAATGTGATTTGTTGTTAACATGAATGATTTGCAAGAATAGGAAATGAAATCTAAACGATAAAAGAAGGCGAAGGATGTACTTGATGAAGTGATACTAGGTAGAGAGGAATCCATTGAGCCATAGGTAGACATGGGTACCCTAGGGACAGTTTCTAGGGATACATGATGCAATATAGATTATGAGCCCATAATTACCACTTGCTAGTCAAGCGAATCTTGATGAAGGATTATCTCAAATGATCATAAATTTAGATATTCATAAAGTGCCAGCGAATCCAACGATGCTCCAATGTGATGAATACATACCTTCGTTTATTATTAATGCAAACATCAATAACAAGCTGATAAGAGATGTAATAGGGAAAATCATTTTCTCTTTCCAACCTTATCTCCTAGATATCTATTATAAGTTCCCTAACCTTACTAAAGAATGGTATTGCAATTTACCATTAACTATCACAATCCCATTAATAATTGGTGGATCAATAAAAATACATTTTGAACTAGGATATTACAAATTCATCCTACAAATCATATGAGAACACCTTATGAGATTACTATAATGCATTGATAATCAGAGTATATAGGTTGGAATATTCTTTAAAGTTCAAGTAGGTTTGGGTCCCACTCATTTAAGAAAAAAGTCACCTTGGTTAAGAAAATTTTCAACTGGAAATCTATAATATTAACCTCCATGAATATCAACTAAATGTGGCATAAATCCTGATGATTAATGAACTATAAGAATCTCAAAAACATTCTTCACAGTTTCTCACATACCTAGAGAGAATCAAGAATTAGATAGTTATACTAGCTCGAGTTCAGCAAAACCTATAAGATATACATATAAAGTGGAAAATAGGAGGTTCCAACACAGTAAAATCCACTTAGAAGTCCACAGACAAACCAAAAAGTATGCCATCCTATAATAAGGTATCATCGACATCAGAATAAATAAGAAATAAACATTACAGAAAAATAAGAAAAAAATAAGCACTTTATCCATTTGATGACTAAGACAAGGGAAAAAATTCCTTCATTCATTTATAAAACACTACCAATTCCCATGAAGTGAAATAATAGAAGCAACATGCATACCTTGGAAGCTTCAACTCATTTGTTACATATGAATTCGAAATGGGGGCACAGTTTTGCATGATTAAATATCATCTCTTATTTTGTCTGTAAGAAGTATATTATATAATCGTGATGGTTAAGGACCTTCGTGACCACACCCATCATTCTCTTAAGCATCAAATTCCTACCCTAATCAAAACTAATATAACAAACATAAGTGTAAGAATAAAGTGATTACTAGCGGGTCGTAGCCATTCTTTCGGATAGGAATCAAGTACTCCATCAAGATACCTAAAGAAAGCAGGCACTAAAGTAATCAACTTGTTCAATTGTTATTTTACATCAAAAATAAAACATACAAACAAAATAAAATTATAAGAATGTATGCTCTGAAGTAAATTATGTTAGGAAGGGATCTGAAAAATATTACCAGCCCAACCATGTAAAAAAATCCAATGCCACAACAACAAGAACAAAAACACTGGCAATCTGCAAGCACAACACAATAACATGTCTAATGAAAAGAATAGTTAATCTTATTATGAATCTCAAAATTTGATTTCTTATTTCCAAAGGAATTCTTAGTATTCTCTGCAAATGTTTGTAAAACACGAGGCCAATTTATAAACACTATGGCTTGTGTTCAGTATAATTTATGAGATTTAACAAAGATATGTTTGACAATAGCTTACACAATAAAAAAAAATTGAATTGGGGATTTAACCATTTGAGTTGTCTCAACCAAATGAAAAATATGATATAAAGCAACATCTGAACCTATTTGATGACACACAGATATGATGGATCCTTGCAAGCTACATGAGCACCATCACTACCACCAGCAGTATTCACAGAATCTTCGTTGCTTGGTACAACATGCTGCTCAGTTCTAACCCATATTTGATGATGATGCCTCTTTTTTTATGCTAAAATACACCCACAACTATGGCTTTATCCCACAAGTCAACCTAGAATATGGATAGAAAACTACTCTCTCATGTAAGACATGTCCATAAATCCTAGGAATTATCCAAGAAATCCTCTGATATGTAAGTGGACACCCCATGCAAATAGGTGGGTAACAAGGTCCTAGATGTTACATCATCATTATTAATGCAAATCGGGATTTATTTTAGTCTTCTATGGTTTATCTTTTTAGGGCATGAAATGACTAGTATTTGATGCTCACATTTTTAAATATGATGACACCAATTTTTGGGTCCATCTTATAAGTTGCGAAAAATATTGGTTGTTACTTGTTGCCTTGGGTTCATATTGAGGATCAAAGAAAAGTTTGTTCAAAATTGATCAAAAGTAAGTTCTGGTACTATTGTTGTTTTAGGTATGTCAAGGCTTTAGAATGTTAAGGATTTAAACTTATACCCTTCACTTAGAATAGTCTTGAATTTGGAATTGGGAAATTCATTGGTGGATATGCCTGGCCATAGGTTTCAAAATTTGTATTTAGTATTTATGCATTATATTTTTTATTTCAATAATTATAATTTGCTAATGAGGTGGATTCTTGAAATTCATGTCTAATTTGCAATTCATGGCATAATAAGAACCCTAAAACATGAATTCCTGTCAGTCCCAAGTCATGTTTGGACAATTTTGAATGCATTTTGTCATTGAATCCAAAGTTCCAGGAAATCCTTTGGGCATAAAAAAACCCTAGAAAAGGCAGATAGGGGAATAATCTCAGCCATACAAAGTGGTAATGTTCGGTAGTTACAACCCTCAAAGGAGGGGGACAAGGACTATTACATATCATGATATGAGGGTTTCATAGCTTATGGCCATAACTAAAAAATATGTAGAAGACTTATGGATTTATTTCTTGGAGAAAATATGTACTGCTTGGAAAGTTTCTTGTCCGTATCTCTTTCATGAATATACTACTCTAGGTCCTCCCCAGCCTTCGGAAACCTAGTAGTGCTTGCAATCAAGTAAAATATGAGAGGGATCGAAGTATTCAGCCAAAGCGTCCCTCCATGGAAACACTCCAACAGTTCCTTCACACACGCATGTACTTCATTAAAGTGGCCGAAATGGGGCATATTGACGAGCCCCAATATCCCAGACTTGTCTAACCCACTGGCCCATGGTTTTACAATTCATTGAATGGTTCCACTAGGTGTCATGGGGTTGGATTCATATGGTTCATACTGAACATCTTTAAGTAAGAGCAGGACATGATCATCAAAATTGAGCTTGATCAATGCAGGGATGATATCGACTGAGCACGTCATCCCTTTCAGCAACACTGGTAACTTGGGAGGGTACTTATGATTGTTTGATGGCTACCATGGCTGGGATCCTGGACATGTAGGAGTAGCATATCTGAAAATATCATGAAGTGATACACCCCGGGTTGTCGCAGACTCAATAGCTCCAAATCTAGACATCCCAATCTGTGTAGTTCCTTCACCCTCCATTCTCATAGACGTATGATTTTATCGCTTTTCGAGAGGCGTCAGACTGGGTATCTAAGTCTACCACTTTATTTTAGGAATGGGTGACAAAAACACTAGCATACTCATGATTTCTTGTTCCACATCCACGGTTCAAACGGGGGACTCGTAATCACTAGAAATTTCTATAGCGTCAAGGCCACTCGGCATCCCTTACCCCTCAAAACCTGAAAATGCACTCAACAGATTGAACTGTACTTCCCTCAATATTGTGCATAGAATTCACCCTCTACTTTTGCTCATGCAACTAAATAATGCTATCCTACTCATCCCATGTGATGTTTTATAGCCAATTCAAATCCAAATTCATCATTGCCAAATACAACTTCACCATTATTGCGAAATCATATATTAATGACACCAAATCCACTGGCGATCTTATTCTTCTAATAGTTGGATCACCCATTAATGTAGTTTGCTTCAACAAGCGTCTCCAGCCAACTGGTTTAAATACCTTCATTTATTACTTGATTTGACCACCCGACAGCCGTGCAACTATCGCAAATGGTCAACTGATTACCGCTAACAATTTTAACCATGCGGAGCCTCTCCCCAAGGGCTCGCTTGGCTGTGATGAACTAAAATCTTTATCTTTTTTTTCAACACTTCATTTCATGCGCATCACCATCCCAGTTCTATAGGGATTCAAGTGACTCTTGTTAATGAGCTTCAGCAACATTGCGCCATCTAATTGTTGTAATTGAACTGCGCTGCCATATGTAATGGACTGAACAATATAGGGACCTAACCGTGCATTTGTAACTTACCTAGATGCTTGATGAACTTACTATCGTATAATAGCACCAATTCTCCTATCACAAACTATTTTTGCTTAATATGGCGATCATGCCATGACTTTTGTCGATCCATCGCAACCTGCTGTTGGAAGCCTGCGACAAAATGATCTTCTTCAAGATGAATCACTTGTGTAGCGTGTTCTTCTAATGCCTCTGCATCAGCCATGCCCATCGCTGCAGCAATGCGCAAGCTGGGAATAATATACTCCATAGGCATGACCACCTATTTCCCATAAACCAACTTAAATGGTGTCTGACATGTTAGCTATCACATGCCCCAATTTTGTAAAGTAATGTTATCTTATTTTGATTTTATTCTTAGACATTATGTTAAATTTAATGCTAAGTGGAAACTGATGACTCAGCAGATTCAAGGATGTGGAATGTAATTCTGAATATTTAATTTTAAATAAATAAAAGTGGAGAAAAAATCTTGGGAGAGCTGTTAAAAAGAGTGTTACTGGTCAAGTTGGTGGAAGGAACTAGGTGGAGAGCAAAAATACAAGTGGAAGCATCCTCAAACACTTCCTATGTTGCAAGTGGCAAATTCCCTACATTTGGGGTCATGATCCCCAAAGAAAGTCGGATTAGAGCAGGTGGCTTAATTAATGACAACTAACCCAAAAAGACCTAGGCAATCTTATTAAAAGTTCCCAATGTAGAGAACTAAGGATTCTCATTTCTGGAGGAATAATCATTCAGGTGAATGCAATTCAACGAATTCATTGGGAAAGGGAAATGGGAAGGAAGATGTTTGAGGGGTAAAACTATAGGAAGTTGATCTAGTACAGCTTTGCAATGGAAATATCTTACTGCAGTATGCAGAGTTGGTATTGAGTCTCAGGACTGGTACATTGTTGATTTCTCCACCTAGTTCCAGCCAAGTAAACTAGAACAGGCTTGGGGGTCCTAAGAAGTCGTTTTTTGAGCGCTCTCCAAGAGTTGGTAGGGAGGAATGGCCTCCCATATCTGTTGTCGTCCAAATTTTAAAGACAGGTTCCATTATCATTTAATTTATGTGTTATAGTTTATCTCTGTGTATGATCAATAAATGAATGATCTTATGTTATGCTGTGTCGAAATCTCTTAGTTATTCTATACTAAATCTGTACTGTGATGAAAGATAAATCCTACTTGTGTTTTTCCCCATCTAGAGTAATCCAGATCATACTCTAGCACATGTAGTTTGTTTAAGTAAATGAAGTATGATAGAAATATGAATGAATCAAATATTTATGTTTTCAGTGTAATGAAATGTTACTTTTCAGTAGTTAGTTGTTTTCTACAAATTTTATAAATTTGATTTGCAGACATGTTATCAGAAATAGACTGTGTAGATAACATGTTAGTATAGAACAATACTTATATTGCTGATTTACATTAGTAGGTTTATTTATAAATTATTTTCTACACAGTTTCTATTTCCATAAACTGTACTTTTACATTGGAAATAGACAAATTAGTTTTATCAGTTGAAAGTTAATAGTTTATGCTAAGAAAAGATATAAAAATAATATTAATAGCTTATCTTCTTCTTTTAAGTGACAACTAATCTTCATGCATTTATTTGAACTATAGTTAAATAATATGATAAAGGTTACAATAGTCCTTTATTAGTTTTAACATCTAAAGGATAGTAGTAACTTAGGGTGTTAAGTTAATATTATAAACTGTTTTTATACTTTTGTAGAACAGTGTAATTATAAAGAATACTGATAAGTAAGGAGGTTCTTTTAATTTTGTTCTCTAAGTAAGTCTACAGATACAAATTGAATTAATTAACACAAATATTAAAGATTACTTTCAGTCGTAATCACTATACAAATAAGAACCAACATAAACTTAAGAATATATGTTATACTTAAATAATAGTATTATAAATATAAATTTAATATTATTATTATTATCCTTAAACAGTGACAATTATAGGTTAATAATTTATAAAAACAAATTAAACAAAAACTGTACAACAGTAATAAAAAATACAAGATAATAACATAGGAACCAATATCCTATTTAAGTTAAAAGGGAGTAAACCGTAGCTCATGTTCTGAGCATAAATTATAAATATTAGAGCATAAATTATAAATATTTTTAGTACTGTAGTAACCTAGGTTATACATAGGCTAATTTCTTTTAAAACTACTCACTAAAATTGTTAGGTAACAAAGATAAACCACATTATTGACTAACAAGTGGAATTGCATTTATAAAAGAAACAAAGTCTATTAATAACAGCATACATCTAAATTTCGGGGTTCAAACCCTTAAAACTATTACATTACTAGTACAAACACAATAACCAATTTTCGTATCAATTATGTAATCATCTTAAATAGTCAAATAATCCACTCTCGGTCCTTTAAGGACAGATAGATTAAAATAGAGAAACAATGTATTTATTATCATAAGAGTAATATAAACCAAACAAGGGTTTTACAGATCAGACCCTAACCTGTGAATTTCGTCAAATAAACAAGATTTACATCATGGCTATAAGTATCAGCCTCAAAATTTAATATATAAAACCCTTATAAAATACTCAACTGAGTTCAACTTTATTAATATTCATAAAAAGTAAAAACCCTAAATTATATAGAGTACAGCATAAGCTCCTAACAACCAAAACAAGTCACAGCGAACCTACCTTTGCAAAATTTACAACCTAAACCGACTGCGAAGCCAAGCTTTGACAAGTACTCTACACTTTACAAATTGCATCCACCCTATCAAAGGTTTGAATTTAAACATTCTTCCAAACAACCTGTAAAATAGTAAAAGCATAATATAACTCGTGGCAAGACAAGAAAGAGTATTCAAACCCTGGGCGAGTCCAACGACCACCCTAACTATAAATAAGGGAGAACCCATCTTTCAGACCATGAGGCTTACTTGATCTTGAGCCACAAGCCACGACCGTTGCAAGGGTTGTGTTCTTATCCCTTGCATGATCTGCACTTCAATGAGTACCTATTGTAATGGTAAACCCTGTCAGTAATTTATCTTGTGTGCTAAAGCTTGAAAGAATTCTATAATAAACTTGCAGTAAATGAAAGAAGGTTTCATTTCAAATTTACCTGTCACTGAAAGTTTGGAGAACCGTTTCACAAGCACTGTCACCTATAGACAGTGCAGTGGGGAACCTAAAAACCCTCCAAACCTCACACAGTAGCGAGCTACGAAGAGCCGAGAAGGAAAACTGAATAAATCACCAAGCTATACGAGCTTTGGAAGAAGGTTTCACAGGCAGGGAAACGAAGGTAGCATGAAGGATAACTCCATGTTTGGCAGAGAAAGAACTAGCAATAAAAACCACTCACTGGAGAACAGAGGCAGCATGGAGTCAAGGTATAAGGCGATGGTAACTGGGATAATGATGCCCGCCATTGGAGACAAGCCAAAGAAACCCTGCAGCCAGTGTAAACTATGGAACAATAATGCATTGGGTTAGGTTTCCAGTGTATTATATATTTTCCAGACGTGGACATAATTCAACCACGTAGCTAGAAATTTATCCATGCAGCGAGGGTCGTGTCCTATAGTTCCTGCATGGAGACATTTTATTATTTGTTTGTTCATTGTAGCATGTGTTAAACTATAATGGCAACCCAATAATTCGTAATCAATTCACTAATCAACAGCACCGTGTCTTATGTTAACCTGATCACCATTTTATCATCATGGATAGTTTACGTTGACCAAGCATTGTGTCACGTATAAACCATAAATATAAGCCCGATGTGGATTAATCCTAAACCATTGCTACCAACGACATTATATTGTTATATAATAAACGTCACCATAACGAATTAAGCGGTGGCATAACCATATTCTAACATTTTTTTAAGAAGATAGAAAGCATGTGATATATGTTATGTTTATAGATTAGGACAAAGTTAAGTCTTTAGTATAGTTTTACAAAAGTGCATGTTAACTATTACATGAGTTTAGTGTCTCTAGTAGCAAAGCATTAAGACCCTTGAGTTGTTCCTTGCAAGCTTTGTGAACGATGAAGGTTTGGATATGAGTGCTTGGTAAGTTGACCATTGATATACCACTCATTTTTATAGCTTGAGCATAGTAGACCCTTTTGTTTTAGGAATATTACAAGTCTAAAACTTATAGATAGTATCTTGTAATAATGTCAAAGAAGTTAAAGGCTAGAATTAAATATGTTATAATAACAAACTTTTGGTAGATTGAATGTCCATCAAACAAATCAATTACCCATATCTATGAAATATAATTGAACTGATAACTCACATAGCATCGAAACTGTGAAGTAGTACCAAGCTAAAGATAAGAATATTATCGCAAAATTCTGTCATATAGTTTATGCAACATTACTTTGAAAATACTTGTGAGTATACTCAACTTGGATTTATGCTCATGCAAAATTGTCTAGTGGACAGTAAGATAATTACAGAGATAAAACTGGTAATTGGAATAGGAACGGTCCTATTAAATTCAAAAGTTAATAGAACATAGAGTTAGACTTGGGAACAAAGTATTGGAAACCATAAGCTCTTGTAGAAGGGTATAATGGTCATAGTTTCTACACTCAAAGGTTTTAACTGTTCATAAGATAATAGGCTATAAGTACCTTATGGAAATAATTTAAGGGACAATAAATATACAGGCAAGAAAAGATACTATTGCAAAAATATCGTCAAGAAAACAATGTTTATAAGTATTATAAATTACTTAGACTAAAGTAGAAATACTTATAGCTGAGATTTTAGTGTTAGAGTCGCAAATATGTTGTACTGTCGTTACTTATTTCCATGATTGTTTACTTGAACAACTGATGAAAATCAAATGATTTTACCTTACATGAGTTTTCTAGTGTTTAGCAGCTTATTGTTCTAAGCTTTTTAATTTGCAAACAAGTACTGCTGACAATAAAAGATCTTTTAAAAATATACTTAATCGATCATACCTATAAACCTATAAGAAACGGTATTCATCTGCGTTAGTATGAATGCTAAGTAAGCCTCGTATTCAAGAGTATATTCCACCTACTGACATAAAAGAACTAATCAGTAAACTGATGCAACTAGCACACAAAAAGATTTTATTATTGTTACGAAAAATAAAGTGTTAGGTTATTTTAGAATTTAGTGAAACTAATAGCTTAACTAATTCTTTATGCCAACTGTTAGCTGTTAGTAAACCGCAGGTTTTAACATTTATTGTTAACTAAAAAATTTTAAATCTTTGTGAAAATTTGGGGTTTTCACACGTGGTATCAGAGCACAAGGTTCAAACACTAGGCCCTTATGCAGCCCAGCTATATTTCATAAAACAGTAAATTAAATTATTATGCTAACGTATTTTATTTTTAAATGTTATCCAATAGAGAATTGTCTTTTTATGAAGTTTAACAGGCAGGTATGGAAAGGTTGGAAGAGTATGCACAGGAGGAGTCTCCAGCTACAGAAACAAGAAATTTACCCAGAGATCCTATACCAGAGGATGTAACTACAAATTCCTTAGAGCTGTTACAGACTGTAAAATATTTGAAAATTGAAATGGAGTCTGTAAAGAAAGAGAATGAAAGGATTTTGAGGGCTCAAGAAGAGTTGAATCAGATCCTAATGGAAAAGTTTCAAACCGAAGGAAGGGGTAGAAGGCCAGAATCTGAAGATGCTAGTCATCCAAGAAAATAAAAAAAGATGAAGCATACAAAAACTGAAATTAGTTTGTCATCAGAAGTGTTTGGTGAACGAAAAAGTTACCATACTACTAGTGATAGTAGTGATGATGATCTGTATGTCAAGAAGAGGAAATACAAACCTTATGAGAAAATCTCAGGGGAATTCAAAAAGAAAAAACCACCAACCTTTAATGGAGAGACTGAGAAGGGGGAGGAATCTAAGTCCCGGTTTTCTGGGATGAAAAAGTACTTCCAAATATATAATTATTATAAATAGTTAAAGGCTAGGATGGCTAAATATAACCTCTTAGGAAAGGCTGATATTTGGTGGCAGGACTTGAAGAGAGTTAAGGGTATAAAAGAGAAAGAAGTTAACTGGAGTACCTTTAAGCGGTATTTTAAAAAGAAATTCCTGTCAGAGCAGTATTACAAGGAAAGAGATAAGGAATTTTATGAACTAAAGTTAGGTTCAATGATAATGAAGGATCTGAACAGCAAATTCTTAAGTCTACTTAGGTGTGTACCATACCTAGTAGATGAGAAACCAAAAGTACAGCGATTCATTAGCTGTCTACTGTATCATATTAAAGATAGAATTGAATATGATAACCCAAGGAGCTTGGAGGAAGCTATGAGGAAGGATAACTTTTGTTTTGAGCAGAATCGGAAGAAAGAAAGCTTGTCCAACTGGAAGACTAAGAAAAATAATAATTAGTTCGAATCTGAGAAGAAGGATTTTGTGCCTAACAGGAATTTCAAGAATAATAAGGCCAAAAACTATTCTAACAACAAGAATTTCCAAGGAAATAGGAATAGTATACCCAACAATCAAAACAATTTTAAGGGTGAAGAAACTGCAAATAATCATGGAAATTTTACCAAGAGTTTTGAGCGTAAAGAACCTGTCAAGTGCTAGGAATGTAATGGCCCACACTATGCTTCAGTCTGTCCAAACCAGAAGAAGACTATTAGCAACATTCATACCGTATAGGAGGATATGACCGTTGGGGAACTAGTAAGGAGCATGCCCAGAATTAACGCAGCCTTGGAGAACCGACAAGCCGATTATCAGACTTCCATGGTGGAAGTAGAAGGTATGATTAATCACACCCCTGTAACTATTTTAATTGATCCAGGAGCTAGTCTAATTTATATTGCACCTAATATAGTGGGAAGATGTAAGTTATCTGTCGATAAGCTTGAGAATTCATGGTTAGTTTAGTTAGCCACTGGGGATAAAAGAAAAGTAACTTGCTTTGTGAAAGAATGTTCTTACTTATGGATAAATTTGAAACTGTTGTTAAACTTAATGTTTTTCCACTTGGCTCATATGATTTGTTGATTGGTATGGACTGGTTAGAACAACATAGAGTAATTTTAAACTGTTACGATAAAACTTTCACATGATTAAACAATAATGAACAAATAGTAAATGTTAAGGGTATTCCTAGAAAAACTATGGTAATCTAGATTTATTCTTTACAACTTAAAAGAGCTGCTAGAAAAGGATGTAAAGCTTACGCTGTAACAATTACCGATGAAGAAAGTAAAAGTAAATTAGATAAGTTAAAAATAGAATATATCCCTGTTTTAAAAGAGTATATTGATGTATTCCCAGAATAAATTCCAGGATTACCTCCTAAAAGGGAATTGGATTTCACCATTGTGCTGGTACCGGGTGCAGTACCTAGCTAAAAGGCCCCTTACCAAATGAACATATTGGAACTTAATGAGTTAAATCACAATTAAAAGAGTTAATCGATAAAAAGTATATTCGGCGAAGTGTGTCTCCCTAGGGGCACCTGTCATCTTTTTTAAAAAGAAAGACGAAACTATGCGATTATGCATAGACTACAGTCAGCTAAACAAGATGACTATCAAAAATTGATATCCATTGCCCCGCATAGATGATCTGTTTGATCAACTACGTGGAGCCATGGTGTTTTCAAAGATAGATTTAAGATCAGGATATCATCAAGTGAGGATCAAAGATGAAGACATCTTTAAGACAACCTTTAGAACAAGATATGGTCACTACGAATTTGTCGTAATGCCATTCGGGCTTACTAACGCCCCAGCTATTTTTATGTGTTTAATGAACAACATAATGCATAAGTATTTAGATAAGTGTGTGGTCGTGTTTATCGATGACATCCTAATCTATTCAAAAACCGAAGGAGAACATAAAGAACACCTAAAAGTTGTTTTGCAAGAGTTGAGATAACATCAACTCTTCGCAAAGTTTAGTAAGTGTGACTTCTTTAAGGATAATATTCAGTATTTAGGTCACGTAGTGACCAAGGAAGGAATTTCCATAGATCCTAAAAAGATACGGGCAATCGAAGATTGGCCGATTCCTAAAGATGTCACAGATGTTAGATCTTTCATTGGCATTACCAGTTACTACTAGAGGTTCAGTGAAGGCTTTTCGAGGATAGCCAATTCGATAACTTCCTTGCAAAAGAAAGGAAATAAGTTCTACTGGAACTAGAAATGCAAAGAATGTTTTAAGAAGTTAAAAAATTTATTAACTAGTGCACCTATTTTAATAATAGCATATCCTAATAAAGATTTTGTAGTATGCATTGATGCTTGTAATGAAGGCTTAGGCGGTGTTTTGACTCAAGAAGGGCGTGTTATTGCCTGTGAGTCTAGAAAGTTAAAAATTGATGAAAAAAATTATGCAACATATGATCTAGAGCTAGCAGCTGTGATACACGCCTTAAAAATGTGGCGACACCACCTAATCGACAGAAAATTTGTTTTAATGACTGATAATAAAGGATTGAAATATATTTTAGATCAAACTAATTTACATGCTAGACAAGCTAGGTGGTTAGCTTTCTTAAGCGAGTATGATTTTGAAATCTAGCATATAAAAGGTAAAGAAAATAAAGTTGCTGATGCATTGAGTAGGAACGCAAGGCTGAATTTTGCAACAACAATCAACACTTACGTTTCAGACTTAGATGAACAGCTTAAATAAGGGGTAAAACAAGATGAAATTTATCAGAAATTCCAAGCTAAAGATAAAGAAAACCCCACAGAAAACTTAATAAAAGGTTACAGTTTAAATGAAAAAGAGTTTTTACTATATAAAGATAAACTGTATGTACCTAATGTACCTAAGTTCAAGTAGTTAATTCTGGATGAAACCCATAAAACACCATATTCAGGTCATCCAGGCTATCAAAAGACTATAACCGTGCTAAGAAAAGAATATTTTTGGCCAAATATGAAAACTGAAGTAGCTAAATATATTGCAAGGTGTTTAGAATGTCAACGGGTAAAAACTAAACACCAACATCCAGCTGGTTTCCTATAGCCTTTACCTATCCCTAGCTGGAAATGGGAAGTGATTAGTTTAGAATTTATTACTGGACTGCCTAGAAATCAGAATCAGAATGAATCTATTATGGTAGTAGTTGATAAGTTAAGTAAGAAAGCTCATTTTATACCTGTTAAAACTACTTACAAGGCTGCCAATATAGCTGATATTTTTCTAAAGAAATTTTTTCGATTACATGGAGTACCAAAAGTCATAATATCAGATAGGGATCCTAAGTTCACAGGAAACTTTTGGAAGTCCTTGTTTAAAGGATTAAATACAACATTCAATTTCAGTACTTCTTTCCATCCTCAAACAGATGGACAAACCGAAAGGGTAAAGCAAGTACTGGAAGATTTATTGAGAATGTATGTGGAAGATCAGCCAAGTAAGTGGGAGGACTATTTACATCTAGTAGAATTTGCGTATAATAATAATTATCAGACATCAACTAAATTTATTCCATTTGAAATTTTATAAGGATTAAAATGTAGTACTCCTATCTCTTGGAGTAATCGAGTAGATAGATTGGTATTAGGTCCAGAATTGTTGAAAGAAATGGAGAAAATTGTAAAACAAGTGCAGGGAAATTTAAAAGTGGCATAGGATCGGCAAATAATCCAAGAAGACTTGAAAATAAATCCAAAGGAGTTTCAGGTAGGTGAACATGTGTTCATCAAGGTAAGTCCCAAGAAGAGCTCTCCAAGACTGGGGATTTGTGCAAAATTGGCACCTTGTTACTATGGTCCATTTGAAATTCTATCTAGGATTGGTCAATTAGCTTATCAATTAGCATTACCAAATAACTTAAGAGTACATAATGTTTTTCACATTTATGTTTTAAATAAATATGTTCATGATGCTACTCATGTGGTTAATTGGAATGTTGTATAGGTGGAATGAGAAGGAGAATTTCTGGTGGAACCGGACTGTATCCTCGGGAGGAGGGAATTTATGCTTTGGAACCGCACCATTGGACAGGTGAAGGTGCAATGGAAGCACCTTAGTCCTGAAGAAGCCACCTATGAATTGGAAAGTAATATGCGAGATGCATATCCAATTCTGTTCCAGGGGACTTCGGAGGATGAAGAATAAATAACATTGAGGACGATGTTATATTTTAAGGGGGTGTGTATGTCACATGTCCCAATTTTGTAAAATAATGTTATCTTATTTTGATTTTATTCCCAGACATTATGTTAAATTTAATGCTAAGTGGAAACTGATGACTCAACAGAGTAAATGATGTGGAATGTAATTTTGAATATTTAATTTTAAATAAATAAAAGTGGAGACAATGTCTTGGGAGAGCTGTTAAAAAGAGTGTTACTAGTCAAGTTGGTGGAAGGAACTAGGTGGAGAGCAAAAATACAAGCGGCAGCATCCTCAAACACTTCCTATATTGCAGGTGGCGACTTCCCTACATTTGGGGTCATGATCCCCCAAGAAAGTGGGATTAGAGCAGGTGGCTCAATTAATGACAACTAACCCAAAAAGACCTAGGCAATCTTATTAAAAGTGCCCAATGTAGAGAGCTGAGGCTACCAATTTCCAGAGGAAGAATCATTTAGGTGAATGCACTTCAAGGAATTCATTGGAAAAGGGAAATTGGAAGGAAGGTGTTTGAGGTGTAAAACTGCAGGAAGTTGATCTAGTTCAACTTTGTAGCTGAAAGATCTTACTGCAGTATGCAGAGTTGGTATTGAGTCTTAGGACTCGTACTTTGTTGATTGCTCCACCTAGTTCCAGCCAAGCAGACTAGAACACGCTCGGGGGTCCTGAGAAGTCATTGTTTGAGCGCTCTCCAGGAGTTGGTAGGGAGGAACGGCCTCCCATTGCTGTTGTCGTCCAGCTTTTAAAGACAAGATCCATTATCTTTTAATTTATGTGTTATAGTTTATCTCTATGTATGATCAATAAATGAATGATGTTATGTTATGCTGTGTTGAAATCTCTTACTTATTCTAGACTAAATCTGTACCGTCATGAAAGATATTTCCTACCTGTGTTTTTCTCCATCTGGAGTAATCCAGTTCGTACTCTAGCACATGTAGTTTGTTTAAGTAAATGAATTATGATAGAAATATGAATGAATCGAATATTTATGTTTTCAGAGTAATGAAATGTTACTTCTCAGTAGTTAGTTGTTTTCTAGAAAGCTAATTCATTTGATTTGTAGACATGTTATCAGAAATAGACTGTGTAAATAGCATGTTAGTATAGAACAATACTTATATTATTGATTTGCATTAGTAGGTTTAACTTCATAAATTATTTTCCACAGAGTTTCTATTTCCATAAACTGTACTTTTACATTGTAAATAGAAGAATTAGTTTTATCAGTTGAAAGTTAATAGTTTATGTTAAGAAAAGATATAAAAATAATACTGATAGCTTATCTTCTTCTGTTCAGTGACAACTAATCTTCCTGCATCTATCTGAACTATAGTTAAATAATATGATAATGGTTACAGTAGTCCTTTCTTAGTTTTAATAGCTAAAGGACAGTAGTACCTTAGGGTTTTAAGTTAATATTATAAACTATTTTTATACTTTTGGAGAATAGTGTATTTATAAAGATTACTAATAAGTAAGGAGGTTCTTTTAATTTTGTTCTCTAAGTAAGTCTACAGATACAAATTGAATTAATTAACACAAATATTACAAAATGCTTTTAGTCGTAATCAATATACAAATAAGAACCAACATAAACTTAAGAATATATGTTATACTTAAAGAATAGTATTATAAATAAAAATAATATTATTATTATTATCCTTAAACAGTGCAAATTGTAGGTTAATAATTTATAAAAACAAATTAAAGAAAAACTATACAATAGGAATAAAAATTACAAGATAATAACATAGGAAACAATATCCTATTTAAGTTAAAAGGGAGTAAACCCTAGCTCATGTTCTGAGCATAAATTATAAATATTAGAAAATAAATTATAAATATTTTTAGCACTATAGTAACCTAGGTTATACTTAGGTTAATTTATTTTAAAACTACGGACTAAAACTGTTATGTAACAAAGATAAACCACATTATTGACTAAGAGGTGCAATTGCATTTACAAAAGAAACGGAGTCTATTAATAACAGCATACATCTAAATGTCGAGGTTCAAACCCTTCAAACTATTACTTTAATAGTATAGACATAATAACCAATTTTTGTACCAATTATGCAATCATCTTAAATAGTCAAATAATCCACTCTCAGTCCTTTAAGGACAGATAGATTAAAATAGAGAAACAATGTAATTATTTTCATAAGAGTAATATAAACCAAACAAGGGTTTTACAGATCAAACCCTGACCTATGAATTTCATAAAATAAAAAAGATTTCCATCACGGCTGTAAGTATCAGCCTCAAAATTTAATATATAAAACCCTTATAAAATACTCAACTGAGTTCAACTTTATTAATATTTAGAAAGGGTAAAAACCCTAAATTATATAGAGTACATCATAAGCTCCTAACAACCAAAACAAGTCGCAGCGAGGCTACGTTTGCAAAATTTACAACCTAAACCGACTGCGAAGCCAAGCTTCGACAAGTACTCTACACTTTACAAATTCCATCCACCCTATCAAGGGTTTGAATTTAAACATTCTTCCAAACAACCTGTAAAACAGTAAAAGCATAATATAACTCTTGGAAAGATGAGAAAGGGTATTCAAATCCTGGGCGAGTCCAACAACCACCGTAACTGTAAATAAGGGATAACCCATATTTCAGACCACGGGGCTTACCTGAGTTAGATCCAAGAGCCACGGCCGTTGCAAGGGTTGTGTTCTTATCCCTTGCACGAGCTTCACTTCAACAAGTACCTACAGTAATGGTAAACCCTGTCAGTAATTTATCTTGCGTGCTAAAGCTTGAAAGAATTCTATAATAATCTTGCAGTAAATGAAAGCAAGTTTCATTTCAAATTTACCTGTCACTGAAAGTTTGGTGTACAGCTTCACAAGCACTGTCAACTATAGATGGTGCAGTGGGGAACCTAACAACCCTCAAAACCTCACACAGCAATGAGCTACAAAGAGCCGAGAGGGAAAACTGAAGCAATCACCAAGCTATATGGGCTTTGGAAGAAGGTTTCACAGGCAGCGAAATGAAGGTAGCAAGAACGATAACTCCATGTTTAGAAGAGAAAGAACCAGCAATCAAAACCACTCAATGGAGAACGGAGGCAGCACGGAGTCAAGGTATAAGGTGATGGTAACCAAGAGAATGATGGCCACCATGGGAGACAATCCAAAGAAACCCTGGAGCCAGCGTAAACTGTGGAACAATAATGCATTGGGTTAGGTTTCCAATGTATTATATATTTTCCAGACATGGACAGAATTCAACCACGTAGCCACAAATTTATCCATGCGGCAAGGGTCATGTCCTATAGTTCATGCATGGAGACATTTTATTATTTGTTTGTTCATTGCAGCATGGGTTAAACTATAATGACAGCCCAATAATTCGTAATCAATTCACTAATCAACAACATCGTGTATTATGTTAACCTGATCACCATTTTATCATCTTGGAGAGTTTATGTTGACCAAGCATTATGTCATGTATAAACCATAAATATAAGCCCGATGTGGATTAATCCTAAACCCTTATTACCAACAACATTATATTGTTACATAATAAACATCACCATAACGAATTAAGCAATGGCATAACCATATTCTAACATTGTTTTAATAAGATAGAAAGCATGTGATATATGTTATGTTTATAGATTAGGACAAAGTTAAGTCTTTAGTATAGTTTTACAAGAGTGCATATTAACTATTACATGACTGTAGTGTCTCTAGTAGCAAAGCATTAAGACCCTTGATTTGTTCCTTGCAAGCTTTGTGCACGATGAGGGTTTGGATATGAGTGCTTGGTAAGTTGACCATTGATATACCACTCATTTTTATAGCTCGGGCATAGTAAACCCTTTTGTTTTAGGAATATTACAAGTCTAAAACTTATAGATAGTATCTTGTAATAATGCCAAAGAAGTTAAAGGCTAGAATTAAATACATTATAATAACAAACTTTTGGTAGATTGAATTTTCATCGAACAAATCAATTATGCATATCTATGAAATATAATTGAACTGATAACTCACATAGCATCAAAACTATCAAGTAGTACCAAGCTAAAGATAAGAATTTTCTCAGAAAAATTTGTCACATAGTTTATGCGACATTACTATGATAATACTTGGGAGTATACTCAACTTGGCTTTATGCTCATGAAAAATTGTCTAGTGGATAGTAAGATAATTACAGAGATAAAACTGGTAATTGGAATAGGAACGGTCCTATTAAATTCATAAGTTAATAGAGCACAGAGTTAGACTTGGGAACAAAGTATTGGAAACCATAAGCTCTTGTAGAAGGGTATAATGGTCATAGTTTCTACACTCAAAGGTTTTAACTGTTCATAAGATAATAGGCTATAAGTACCTTATGGAAATAATTTAAGGGACAATAAATATACAGGCAAGAAAATATACTATTGCAAAAATATCATCAAGAAAACAATGTTTATAAGTATTATAAATTACATAGACTAAAGTAGAAATACTTATAACTGATATTTAAGTGTTAGAGTTGCAAATATGTTGTACTGTCGTTACTTATTTCCAAGCTTGTTTACTTGAACAACTTATGAAAATCAAATGATTTTACCTTAGAACTTTAGGAATTTTTAAATCCCAGTCATCATGGTTATCATTACATACCTTGGCCAGTGTTGTCTCCAAAATTTTGTTGAAGGCCTCAACAATACAATTTTCTTGCGGGTGGTATGGTGTATTCTTATTATGTTGTATCTGGAGCTCCTCGGTTAGCGCTTTTTCAATCTAGTTGACAAAGTGACTGCCCCAGTCACTCATCAAGATTCTAGGACACCCAAATCACATCACAATGTTCTAAAAAATAAACCTTGTTGCTATTGCAGTGGTACAATCAGTGACTGATACACTTTCCACCCACAGAGTCAAGTAGTCAGTTGCAGTAATAATATAGCAAGTGCTAGTGCGCTTACCTAGTGGATTGATAGGACCCATAAATTCTACGACCCATTTATCAAATAGTTGCAGAGTCACTTGCAGAAACAACGACATCTCATCCCTCTATGATGGTTTACACACCCATTGGAAGATATCATGGCTCCTTGCATAGTCTACGGCATCATTATGCAACATGGGCCACCATAGCCCAACACGCAACACTTTGCGTGCAGTAGCGCGGCCTCCATACTGACCTACCATGATTCTTGCATGTCCTTCTTCTAGAATGGGGCCCTGCTCATGGGATAAGAGACACCGTCGCAATATTTCATCCGTTCCAAGTTTATATAAGTGTCCAACAATTAGTTGAAAATTGAAGGATTTCACAACCAGCTACTTCTTTTGGCTAGTCAACATGTCTGCTGTGGCGACACCAATAGATAGAAACTAAATAATTGGTGTATAGTGATCATCTGCAGTGTCAACCTGGAACAATTGTGCATCTGGAAAGCCATCATCAATATTGGTTGGTTCTTCACCATTCACAACACATGATAGATGATCTGGGCCAGAATTCAACCATCCTGGCTTTACCACTATTTCAAAACCAAACTCTTGGAACAAAAGCATCCACCTACACATTATCCCACCCAGTAGAGGCTTATTAAATAGGTATTGTAAAGAAGAATGATTAGTGAAGATCTTGAAATGTCCTCCCAACAAATAGTTCCTGAATGTTTGCAGAGCATAAACCATCACCAGGCCTTCCCTTTCGGTCCTGGTATAAATTCGTTCAGCAAATGATAACTTTGTACTGGCATATGCTATTGGATGATCTAAGTCGCCTTCACCTGGATGCGCAAGAACAACCCCCAGTGTAGTAGAAGAAGCATCAACATGCACATGGAATTCTTTTTTCCAATCAGGAAAAACCAATATTGGTGCAGAGGCCATCTTGGTCTTTAGGGTGTCGAAGATTCCTTGACATTCCATAGTCCATTCAAATGCAGTGTCTTTCTTTAACAACTTTTCCATGGGATCATTAATCACAGCGTATCTTCTGATAAACTTGAGATAGTACCCCGTATGTCCCAATGTTTCCTGGAGCATCTTTACATTCGTCGACGGTGGTAAACTGAGGATCAGTGCAGTCTTTGTCAGATATACCAACAGACCTTCATTGCATACAATGTGCCCAAGTAGCATGCCAAAGGGTGCACATAACATACAATTTTTTGAATTCAATGCAATATGATGATGTCTACACCATTCTAGCATCAATCGCAGATTGTCCAGACGGTCTTTAATCAAGCCATAGATGGTCCATTAATCCATATATACCTGCAGGAATTTTTGAATAAAATCTTTAAATACAGCGACAACTACATGTAAGAATACAGGAGGTGCATTCTTCATCCCAAATGGCATGATGGTATATTGGAAACAGCCCCACTCAGTGACAAACGTAGTCTGATGGTGATCCTCCTTCGTAATCTGGATCTGGTGGTATCCTGAAAATCCATCTGTGAAGGAGTATATCTCTTGGCCATGTACACCTTCCAGGACTTCCTCTATAAAAGGGGTCGGGAACATATCATGTACACATGCATCATTCAACTTTCTCAGATCGGCAGAAATGCGGATTTCACTAGTCTTCTTGTCTTTGACCACCATTGGGATTATCCATTCTGATTATTCTATAGGTTCGATGATCCCAACTTCGAGCATCCTATCGATATTAGCTTTCACATGATCCTTGTATCACAGGTTCAGTCTACACGATCACTGGCATGATGGTTTTGCATCTTGTTTGATTGGAATATTCATTTTCCCCAAGTCACAGAGTATCCCCTTCATCTCTAAAAATCGTGTTGGGAAAAGGTCCTGGAATTCATATAGTAGATCTGTGATTTTGGCGATCGTCTCCTCACCCCAATAGTCTTTGATAATAGCAAATTTTGGATTCTTTGCCGACCCAATGTTAACTTTCTAGATCCTCAGTAGCTGATTCATCGAGTCCATCGGTACGTCAAGAGCTGCGACACCATGGCTTCCTTCGGACTCTGGAATATTAACATTCTGCAACTCATCATCATCTTCAGGTTCCTCGGACAAGTTGTAGCACGTCATCATGGATTGGATGGAGCAATTTGAGTGTTCATCAATTGAGTATGCAACAGGGATGAATTTTAGTACTATGTCATAGATAATATGTAAAGCATTACATACCTCGGGGTTGGTGTCCTAGAAGCTAAAAATTTTCACAAAAAATACCGACAACTCCTCCCAAGTGGTAATGGTTCTGTGCATATTTGCTGCTACATACCAAGATCTTGGCATCTCTTCTAGAGTATGAACAAAAGCGTGAGCTCACCCATCTCTGGGTCGCGATGTCCATAATGTCTAACAATCGATCAAATCACTGGTGGGGTCATTTCGTCCATCATATCTCCCAGCATTATAGACCTCTACATCGCCAAAGTGGACCATCATCAATCTGCGTCACTATTCCCAATCAAGAATCATCTATTTGTGTGACGCCCACCATCGAGCCCGAGTAGCCTTCAGTGCTACATCAAGAGCCAGTATCCTTTGCATTTGAAACACCTTCTCTTCAAATTCCTGAAAGAACTCTGATATCCCCAATAGTCCTTCATAAATAGGCAACTCAACTGTCTCAGTTGCAACATGTCGAAGAAACTGTATAATCAACCCACATTTTCTGACTGATATTTCATGCAATCGATTCTGCCAATTTTCTAGAGCATCTTCAGAATCATAGGACACGCAACTTGCAATTCTCCATCCAAGTTCGCCATCAATAGTAGGATTGATATCATCCTTAGAGATGTTATAAGCATGATCCCAACTTCTCCCGACTTCATCCTTTACAGGTTTGATATTTCGTTGTCCTTCTTGAGGATCCATAGGAGTAATGACCCTAACATCCTAGTTTTCAAATGTCATAACACGTTTTTTGAAGTTGATAACTACCATGCTATCATTATCCCATCCAATTCCTAGTGGTGCGGGATATGAATCACCATCTCCTACAAATTCTATCACATTAAAATAAGCACGTGTTTTCATTTCTTCAATGTCGACAACCAAGTCTGAAACACGAACAACGGGATGAACCTTCGCCTGGTTTCCTAAATTCAATTGTACCAGTGACCATCCCAATGTTGGATTTCCCATCAATTTCCAAGTTTGCTTCGTCAGAATGCTTACTTCTGATCCAAGGTCCAAAATGACTGAGTCAACCTCATAATCTCCAATCCGGATATTCATCCTCATCTCCTTGCTGGTCTTCCTTTTTTGCAAGGAATTCACAATAGAATCCTTCACTGTCTTATCTAGGAGGTGCAGTAGTGTCTCAAGCTCGACAAGGGAATCCTAGTCCCTTGCCAGTGATAGAAAACTCTCAAAAAACTAACACAGGGTACCATGCTGCCGCAATGGTCCTACTTATACGAAGGGGTTGAAAGTAGAAGGCATATCAATAATTGGTAACTTACCTGGATTTCTCTTGATTACATTCTTTCCATCAAGGAAGGTATCTTTCTCTATTGCAATATCGAATGTGACCTTCTTCTTACAAGCAATCCTGACTTGTAGCAGTAGGCCATCATCTCGAGTTGTCGCACCAACATGAGTGACAATCCCGATGTCGACATCCTTCATAGTGGAAACTATCAATCCCTGGTTTAAGTTCAAAGGAGGGTTCTGATTCAATGGTTGATTCATTGGTGGATTCTGTGTCTGAGGTAGGTTTTGCATCTGAGTCTACGTTGGGACCTGGTTCTCCATTATTGGCTAGTTTCATACTTGGAATGCAGGATGATTCTGATTCTGCTCATTCTGTAACAAAGGAATTTGTCTGGCCTGCCATTTTGCAATCAACTGAGGTAAAATTTTAACATTATGATCACTGGCTACATAGCATGTGCACTGCGCATGAGGGCACTCCCTTTGGTAATGCCCAAATACCCCACAGGTATAGCACTGAATGGATTTCAGACCTCATCCTCCTCATCGACGAAAGCCTCCTCCTCGACCTCTGAACCCTCTGCGGAATCCTCCTCAGACTCCTCCTTGCTGAAACTATGGTTGGGCCATTTTTTGTTGTGGTGGGTTAGGTTGCTGCTAGACATAGTGCATGGCTTGAACATATTTTGGTTAATTATACTGTATTTGCGGTGACTGGTTATACTGTGGTTGTACCACCATTTGTGGCCGTGGTATGAACTGCGGCTGCACTATAAACTATTGATGTGGTTGTACAGGGACAAACTACAATGAAGGAAGTGGTGTATACGGTACCTGTGCTGCTGGTTGTACTACTTGCGGCTGTGCTTGTGCTATCTAGGGGTCCTTCCCTTTCACAAAGTATGAAACATACGTCCTTTCCTAGAGAAAATCATAAGTGCGACATTTTTTGTCGTCATGTCCAACTGACCGAAAAAATGTACAATACAAATTTGCTGCTTTGGTAACCATCTTCTGCATGTAATCACAGTTATCATGTCAATGCCCATAGACCTGAAAGATGTGACACCATGGTGCACCAGCACCACTCAATAGATTGGGGGATCCTGACAGCAAATAATTCTAAAATGTCGACCAGGTATCCTTGGTATGTCTGCCTACATGGCACCGGGTGCATCAAAGATCATCACGATCTTCCTTGGCCTTTTTGATGTCTTGCAATTGTAGCATCAAATTGGCCAACTGCACTTTAGTCTCAATCATTGCAATGGTTGTTTTCCCTACTGGTGATGTCTCCAATTTCATTGCGGTCTCCAGAGCCTCGCTCTATGTCGCAATATTTTGTTGCATTAATGATTGTCGGATATGAAGGACAAGTGCCACGATAAATTATTATTTATGCTGAACGTCACTCATATGAAAACTAACCTCGGCCATCAATGTCTTGAATCACTGATCAAAATCCCAGATCGTTTCATTGGGGATTGTCTGATCTCTTTTAATTCAGTAATGTACTGAGCTTCGGATTTCAACTTCTTAAATTCCTCAAATAGCCTTATCCTGATCTCGTCCAATGTTTTTGCGGTACCTTCCCAAGGAACCCGTGTGAATCTCATAAAACATTCCGACGTGCGACCCCTCAGAGTAGTGGCTAGCTGATTTTTATTAAAATCATCATCGATAGTTTGTAGAGGAGTCTAGATCGCTTCACATAAGAACTAGTACTTCTCTGGATCGTTGGTGCCATTCCATAGAATATTGGAACTTCATTTCATCTCCCACCATTCTAGACCGTCTTCCTCCTGTTGGTGCTCTATTACTAGACTGTTGCTGACACATTGAGAAATTCGACGTAAAAAGTGTGTTCCTTCCTTGTGGTGGAGTAGTGCATGGAGAAGTAGACACGTTACTGCTGGGGTTTGATCTTGTTGTTCTTCTAGGAGTTGCCTGGGCCTATATGTCCTCCTTGTCACAAAAATTTTGCTTCATCCCATGTGGTTGTTCTTCATGGTATCACACTTCGACTTTAGCAGGACCTTTTCCCATCCTATGCCTCTTTTCTCGAAACCTTGCTCCTCCCCTTGTACAACCACTTGTTTCTTCAGTGACCTTTACATTCTCATCAGAACTCATGCCCATCTATCCCTTACTTCCTTATGCATTTCCCCCCTTTCTGTCACAGTGCCTACATCCCCCGGACACGATAGTTCCACTACTCTTGGACCATCTTTAGGATACCCTTTTCACAAACTAGTTGCTTAATCGACAGTTGTAGTGACAATAAGAATATTTCGTGTGGACCACCGAAAAACTCCCTTTCTGCTTCACTAAAATATTTATTGATATCAATGACAAACTCAATGATGTATCCTTCTAAGATACTATCCAACCATACGTTGACTTACCGCGATGCCTTGTTGCTGGTTTCTTGCAGCTACCGGATCAATTCTAGGGTCCAGGATGTTGGCTCTCTTCCTTCAAAGTGTGTCTTCTGCTTAGCAAACTTTTCCAACCATTCACGCAACACTACAGGGAATTCACAAAAGATCCATTCATGGGGACTGTTGTGGATATATCTATCCAACCATTGGCTCGTTGACAGCTTAGGATTCTAGTTTTCAGCTTCAACAAACTCCCGCAACTTCATATCAAACCATCCCTTGATCTCTGATTGAGTCACATTCTAGAACATATCCCCCTCTTATTTGCAACTCAGTCTCGACAACGGAACCATTTTTTGGAGAAACCTACCAACAAAGCTTCGTCAACAGGGGTTCCCACTCTTTTGATGCCCTACAATGCAATATCCCTGAGCACTGGCCCAGACAGGTTTTACCCTACCCAGCAATGTGTGCGGAGCAGATGAGGTCTCACCTGAAGCATTCAAGGGATAGCTGTCGAAACCGAGTTTTTGACAGTGGGAAAGGAGGATATGGGGATCTAATGGAGGGGCACAATAACTTATGTAATCATTGCATCATCACACAGTATCACAATATCGCAACATTATTCAGGGAACATCATTACTCGTAGCGCATCAAACAATTAAAGAAACACAGATTGCATAAAAGCAACATATCACATCGATATAGCAAAAAGAGACTGAATCACATCTATATTATGCCATTTTACCAAAATAGATTCACATCATCATAAAAAATATATAACAACAGACAAAAATTAATCCATACTCATCGCATCATATTAACCTTGCGCAAATGTACCACATTACACAATTCTTCTCCAAAACCGAAGACTGCATACATCACGAAGAAACCTGGATAAATCATAGCTAAGATAGAAAAATCTCCATAAAACAGCTCGCACCAGATCTTATCCCATACAATTGCTCTACATGGATCCCCTTTTTCCCCAAAAATAGATCTACAAATAGGCTTACACCTTGATTGAGGGTCCACTACTAATTGACTTCTAACTGCTACTGATCAATTGCAACAAAACTTTGTCAAAATATACATAAAATATTCAAAAAGCAGTTATTCTTCCACTTATCGTGTCGATCTACCCTTGCACGATACCGCGTGAGCTTTCATAGCTGCAGTGATGATGTGCAACTCACTTACCCAAAAACCCCTTTCCAACACCACGTCAAACACTTCCTTGACACAACACAGACTAAACTATGTGAGAGATTCAAGAATGAACACACACAATTGAACTTAGGCAAAAGGTCGTTTGAGAAATGTAAACCATGGTAAGTTTGTATATGCATTCATTGAAAAACATGTTGTTGTAAATACCATGTAGAATATGAATATGTTTATGACACCTATAAACATATATTTTGTGATTGGCATACTAACCTTGATCAGGGCTGCAATGAATTCGTAATACCATCGAATGCATCGAGATAGTTTATCATCAGCATCATGTTTCCAAGGCATTAAGGAAAAAAATAATATGTAAAATCATGTCTATATAGGAATTGTTCTTGGTGTAGTGGGTTTTCTCATTTGAACCTTTTCATTCATGGAAGTGATGAGCATTAATTTGGTAATATGAGCGTGGAGATGCAGAGCTTCAAGTACGTAACCTATCAATCAGATATTGCGGAGGAAAGTAAAAATACTGCATTGGTGAGGTCACAGGTGGAAATTATTATTGCATATTTTTCCTATTACATGTTCAGTTTCTACATATACATTCTTTAAAGGTCACATTCTAATAGAACCCTTGTTTTCAAGGAAATAGGTACGAGTATGTGATTTTTTTACAACAGGTACAAGTAGCGCGATGGCAGCATGAGCAGTACAGAAAATGAAGGGACAACTTTCCCATTGGGACCATATTTCTAATTGTGGAGTTTGCATAAAACTACACCCTTCAGCCACAAAATGAAATTCATAGTCAATAGTACCATTTCGACCAAGTCAGAATCATGGTACATTTTACGTATAGGCATGGGCCTGAGAGCAACATTAAGAACATGATAATATAGAAGGAGACAAACTTTTACATAAGTGATGATAGATGCCATGATATGCATTATTTGCAACATTGTTTTCAAATTTTCTATGATCAACTAAAGGAGGGAGATATATAGATGGAACAACATTGGATATGGTCAGATGGTTGTGCGAGCCAATTCAAAAATTCCTAACTCTTCCAATGGATGAGTATGTTACATAAGACTTACATTGTGTTGCATATATGGAAAAACTTTGAGACTGGGAATGGAAAAGGTGATCATGATGGGGTCAGTGCATGCATTAAGACTACATTATAAAGGGAGGAGATGAGGTTTACCAGAAACCCCCATATCAAAGATGCATAATCCATAATTCAATGGTGCTCTGCAACAATGTCGGACCAAACTAAAGTGCAACATACATCAATAGGGGCAAGAAGGCCAATTAGGAATTTTTGGCATGTGGTTGACATAGATTGATCATGTTCCTATACTTGCAACATGTTAAAAGGAACACGTGGATTTCATTCAGTTCAAAGCTCAAACAACCCCATATTTGAAATATGGACGCAAAAACTTGCTTTATTTTGCAGCCCTTGTAGCAGTGGTGAATGGGATGAGTGTGAATGCATGGATTGGGTTGATGATTGTTATCGTGTGTCAATTGTTGTAGAACCACGTGTAGTCATTGAAATAACCCACTTAGAGGAGGGCTAGTTAGTGATTTCAACATACTAGGACCATATCTAAGATCTTGTACAACTAGGACACATATTTGCAGTTGTTGCCCCAAAAGACAATGAACGGGGCACGAATTATTAGTTGGCATGATGCATTCGAGATAAGAAAATCCTGAGTAGATCATTGATTAATAATGAAGGCAATGAATTTCTGATTGGCTAGATGGTGGTTGAGGGTGAATATCTTACACTAGATGGGAAATAAAGAAGAACTAATGGGCATGTATTCGTGGATTACAGACTAGGTTCCGTGGTTTATCAATTCACAAACTTGATTGTTGGCATGAACATCCATCTACAAACAATGTCAAACAAGAACTCAACCTACATTACTTCTTTCCTCATTCAGAACATGATACATTGATGGAGAAAATTAGCAACAGAGAGGATCCAGATGGCTATATTGAATGAGATTGGGTAATTGCACTTACACTCCACTTGGGTGAAACCCTAGTTTGCATAATCTATCATGGAGGCATTCCTGGACCGTGCAGAGTCTGCAGGGAGGCCATCCTTGCCATAATCCCATGCCATGATCCCAACGGAACTAATGGTTCATCCATCGGATCCATGATCAACATTCTACGGCGAGTTGCAGTAAGCCTGCAAAAGCCATTCAAGGATGCCTGGGCCAATTCAAGGCCAGGGTCCAAAAAAAACCGGGTGGCAATTTCCAAATCCTTCGGTACCTAAAGGTGTGTTTTGGCACGTCCTCCATGGGAAAGCCACCCTTGAACACCCGACATAGGGTTTTGCAGGGATGGTGCATCGTTTCCAAAGTTACATGGACCTCACTGGGGAGAAACCCTATTTTTCAAAATCTGGCCTGGAGGCATGCCATGGTCATGTAGAGTTGGGTGGGAGGCCACCCTAGCCATGATCACATTCCATGATCCCAACAGAACTGAAGGTTCATCCATCAGATCCCCTATCAATGTTCTATGGCGAGTTTCAGTAGGCCTGCAAAATTTGTTCATGGACGCGTTGCCAATTAAAGGTCAGGGTCCAAAAACCAAACTGGGCAGCAATTTTTTATTCCATTAGCTCCTACAGAAAGCCTTCAAAATTGAACCCTTCATAGCCCTTCCAAAGGGTTCTAGCCCTTCCAAGAAGTGTAAAGTTAAAATTTCCCTTCAAAAAAAATTTAAAATCTGAATTTTACCCTTCCAATAAAGAAGGGCATAATTTATATCAACATTTCAAAAGAAGGGAAACATTCCAAATTACCCATCCATATAAATTTGTCATCCATCACAAATTGTGGAGAGGTTTATTTATGCATTGCTATAGAGAGGTGTCATTGGGCACTCGATATGGAGAAATAATGGTTATTAATGAAATGAGAAAAACAGTTGTTGGATCAAGAATAGTCTTCAATTTGATGGGTGGCATGATCATGATGTAATCTCCCTCCATCGTTCCAAACATTTGTGGTTTCTCACAAATGTAAAAATTACTTGAATTTACATCTTCTTCTCTTTAAATCTCATCTCATAGTCATAACTAAGGATTATTATGCATACAACTATAAGTAAGTCTTATATTAAGAGACAACTATAAGTAAGTCTTATATTAAATTTACCATATAAGTCTTTAATTAACACTATCAACTAAGATTTGACAAGTCGTATTGTTGTGATCTTCTTATCACTCCTTACCGATGTGATTCAAGGCATTCTTTGAAGGTGAATTCCATAATTTTAGGTATTATTACTCATTATCATGTATTTTAGTAAGACAATAAAGAGGGTAGTGGTTTGCATCAGCATGGAAAATATTTTTGACATAGAACCTCGAGCCCTTAATTACTCGCACCTGGAACTTCTCAAATATAGCCATTAATAAACTTCTTTTGGTATTTTGGTTCTATATAAAAGGAAGACTATTGACTTAGGATTGATTTCATTTCCCCTTCATTCCATATAGGTATGCTTTCAGGACAAGTATTTAACAAAAGACTTCTATCCCCTCACCCTGGTTATGCCAGCTTTGCTAACATACTTGGTATATAGGAATTTGGTTTTTTAATGTTTTTTTAGTTGTGTATTATTTTTTCTTAGCTTCCCAATCCTTATCATTATTACATCTCTCAATCTTGGATTTCACGTGAATGCCCCAATATGGTTATGGCATAGTCTATGTAGTTTTTTTGTATAATGAAGTGTGCTCCAATTGGAAAAAATACAATAGAATAGTTGTTATGTTACTGAATTATAAAATTAATGATACACATATGACAACTTAATGTGTTCAAAATAAGTTTTATTGAAAATGTATCATTTTTTCATGTAGATATTAAGGAGTGCTCAATTGTTTTGAAATTGTAAAATTTAAAGGAACAATATTTGTGTTTTGCATTTTTTTGGTGAAAGGGTTCAATTAATTTATGCTTATCAATTGAAGTACAATTATTTATTTTTCTCTTCATCTCTGAAGGGATCAGAAAATAAATACCCTTCCGATTGAAATTAAGACACTCCCCTAAAAATAAATGCAGGCGTGTTTGGGAATGGCCGCCATGGGCAAGCCATGCCCGACTGCTTGGCATAGGGTTTTGCAGGGCCGATGCACCGTTGTGAGGGTTCCATGGACCCCATTTTAATGTGACTTTCAGCGCGACATAACTCAACAACCTGAGGTTATTTTGGTGATCCTTCAAATCCGTTGGTCTCTTGGCAAGCCATTACCTCTAGTGAGCCCTCTCCACCGCGTTTGCATGCCGCAATGACTTCATTGTGCAACGATTTTCTAAACTAGGTTTTTTCTTAGTTTCCTTAAATGAAAACTTTCTTGCATTAGTTGGTCAACTCTGGAAAACCCTCCACCATGCCAGTATTGGTAGTATTACCATATTGGAATTTCCCATACACACTTGTCGTAGCCAACGACATGAAATCTTGCTACTTCATTTGGTTTTCCGCTCCCAGACCGAGACTCACCAACTGTCTGTGAATGAAATTTTCATGCGACTTTCAGCTCGATGTAATTCAACAACCCAAGGTCGGATCGACAAGCCGTGTACTTCATTGGTCCCTTGGCATGCCATTACCTTTAGTGGGCCCTCTGCACCGTGTTTTCATGGCCGAGTGAGTTCATTGTGCATCGGTTTCATAAACTAGGGTTTTGCTCAATTTCCTTCAATGCAACTCTTGCGTTGGTGGGTCAACTCTGCAAAACCCTCCACCATGCCAGTCTTGGTATTGTTTTCATATCAGTATTTCCCATACACACTTTTCGGGGCCAACGGCATGCAATATTGCTTCTCTGTTTTGTTTTTCTCACCCGGATCGAGAGTCACCAAGTGTCCCTGAACGACATTTTCATGTGACTTTCAACTTGACATAACTTGGCAAATGGAGTTCGGATCGATGATGACTCTGTTATTATGTTGGCATGACAATACCTCTAGTGGACCCTCTCCACCACGTTTGCATGCCCCAATGAGTTTATTGTGCATTGGTTTCGTAAACTAGGGTTTTTCTGAGTTTCTGTCAATGCAACTCTCACATTGGTGGGTCAAATCTACAAAATCCTCCACCATGCCATTCTTGGTAGTGTTCCCATATCACCATTTCCCATACACACTTGTCAAAGCCAAAGGCATGCAATCTTGCTACTCTATTTGGTTTTTTTCTCCCTCACTGAGAGTCACGAAGTGTCCCTAAACGAAATTGTCATCTGACTTTCAACTCGACATACTTCCGCAACCAGAGTTCGGATCGACGAACCGTCAACTCCGTTGGTCTTGTGTCATGCTGTTACCTAGAAACCAATTGAAACACATAATTGTATGAATTATAAGTAAACACTCGTACATGAATTAAAAGTATATAGCCAATTAGAGTTTCATGGATTGAAAGAGATTCCCATACATAGAGATGTTGTGTTATTTTAGTTTCTCTTATATAGAACCCCTTAGACAATATACCTAAGATACAAGATAAAATTGCAAAAAAACTAGGGTTTCACGAATTACAAACCATAAACCTAAAAACTAGCGTTTATAAATCTACACATGTAACTACACACTAGGGTTTTATAAAGTAGAAATTCACATACATAGAGACCATGTGCTATGTTAGTCTCACTTATGTAGAAATACTTAAACCACCTACCTAAGCTACATGCATAAATAGAAAAAAAAACTAGGGTTTCATGAACTACAAACCACAAACCTAAAAAATAAGGATTACAAATACCTAGACCATATACATAATCTATAAGAACAAATGTCAAGAAATCTAGGGTTTCTTGAACTAGAAACTAGAAACTTAAAATCTAGGGTTCACATATTTAGACATAGAACTACAAACTAGGGTTTATGAACTCATTAGATTTATATCATTATATTTGTTAGTCTCACTTAACTAGAAACTAGTAGACCATATACCTAGAAGATATGTACATGCACTACAAAATAGCTAGGGTTTCATGAACTACATTGGATGTAATTTGCCTTTAAATTATGCATGTGGTTGAAGCATGTTAGTGGTGTCGATGGGACGTTATCATCATATCGTACAAAGTCAATCTCTTTTGCAACTGACATACATTGACATAGACCCCAATCAATCCACTTTTCATGAAGATAGGACTATCAAACTAAGAATGATTTCCAGCCAAGTCAAAATGATTATGACAGTCCAAAACAATAATTTATATCTTGCCAAAAGGACTTTACAATCCCAAATGTAAGTACTAATGATAAACAAGAGTTGAAATGGCACGTTGAATTAGTGAAAGGTACTTTCAAAACAAAAGTATTTATAGCCAAGCATTTAGCATTATCACAGTCCTATATTTCACTTTTTAGCTTGTCAATACAAAGGTACAATCTTTTAAGTAAAAACGAGCAATAAACAATTTTATAAGTGCTAAGTTTCCAAGCCAATGGGACTCTTGCACCAAATCAAATTTCCAGTCAAGTAAAATGTCTTATGACAGTCCAAGCTGTAATATCCAGTCAAGCAAGAATGATAACAAGTATATTCACATGGCTTTTGATGACACAATGACTTGCAAGCAATTTAAGGTCTTTTCTTGTATTTTTGCAAGTTAATATGGATGTTTATATACCATTGTCAATTTTTTTAATTGGGAATGATTGTTTAGATACAGTCCCTTTAGGGTATCTTTGTGCCACTTTAAATTGGGTTTTGGAAAAATTTGAGCAGAGACATTAGTGAGGGGGTAAGATAGGAAGGAAAGGAAGTGACCTTAGGCATGGGTAGGTGGGTAAGAAGGATATTAGGGCTTCCCTAAATAGGATATTACAGTCAATAATTAGGCAAGATTACATGAATTTAAAGGAAAAAATAGTGAGGAAGTTAGCCTTGCGCTAGGGTCTCAGAATGATAGGAGGTTAGGCCTATGGCTAAGGGAGAAGTTAGGGTAGCTTAGGATGAGTTAGTGGTCTTCTAGGGATTTTCAAAATAGATATTACAGTCAAAGATATAGGGAGAGTCGTGGGGGTCTATGTAGTGTGGAAATGAAAGGAATAAGCCTTGATTTAGAGAGAGGGAAAGATAGGAGTCTAGGGAAATTGTTTTAGAAAGGGTTAGGCTAGAATAGAATGATTTAGGTGTGTCTTATGGCTGGCTAATAGGTAGTATTACAGTCTAGTTTTATAGACAATCCTAGGGTTAGTAAAGGTTAGAAAATGGAGTAGAAGGCCTATTGGTATGGGCAAGGTAAGTCCAAAACACATGTAATACAGTTTTAGATTCTTTTCATTATGATGCTTGCATGGTAACTATGGTATAAATCTAGGGTTGATACTCTCTATGAATTAATTTCTCATCATTTCATTCATTCCTTCATGTATTTCATGTTAATTTATTCTTATCAACTCTAGGCATAAGCCTATTATAGAGCCTCTTTATCTCATGATTTTTTAATGTATGAGTTGTGGAATATGAGCTATGTTTTACTTATTTCACTATGTTTTATAAAAGGAGTGCTCATGAATCTCTAACCATAGCTTATGTGAAGTAATCCATGCTTAATCTTTGAAGTATTTCATTTGATTAGTCTATAAATAATATGTGACATATGACTACAATCTTAGGCATGCCCATATACAAACAAAAGGTACTTTATAACAGGCCACAAGAGATGGTTAGGTAGGGTTGGTGTTAGTGTTTCCTTCCTAGGTTTACGGTTTCATCATTGATTCTAAACCCTAGGTTATGCATGTTAACCCCAAAACACCATTTGGGTTAGGGTTTCCTCATTGATTATATAGCCTAGGTTATGCATGGTAACCTTTAAACTTCAGTTACGGTTAGGGTTTCCTCGTTGATTCTAAACCCTAGGTTATTCATGCTAACCCTTAAATCGATAAATTTGCAACAAGTACAATAGATCGTTAAAATTGGAAGTGCTCAACAATAGCATAACAAATATGTATGTATTCAACGAGAGTAAGGAATGTCGATTTAGTCTTCAAATGATATGAATTACCAAATTTATCAAAATCAATGTTTTCCAAGTAGATGTAACAAATGCAAGCCAACAATAGTCATGTTCAATATGATTTTCAGCTCATCTATACTATGAAATTTCCATTCAATCAAATGGTAAGAGAAGATCATTCCATTATCAATTTCTAGCTTGCAAAATGAGACAATAATTACTATGTAAATAACAAAGGCAAACAAGTGCTTTCTATTTCAATTTGGACAATGAATAGGACTCCCACACCAATGATAACTCTTGGCCAATTATGACTATCCCAAAATGTCATGTGGTATTTGGTATTTAAAATTATCATTGTTATTGTACATGTTTATGCAGTTGTGTATTTTTTTGTTAACTAACGTACAGTGTTAAATTTTTTATGCACTGTATTGTGAACATATAAACTTTATTTCTTCGTCAACAATAAGTACTGCAAACGCATCAATTGTAAACTACTACTGCATTTGACATAATGTATGCAAATCTGTAATAAAAGACAAAGTAATATAAAGAAGTTCAAAATGATATATTAATATATACAAATTTCCAATGATATAGAGTAGTAGTGAAAAATAGGACATCGTTCTCAATGTCTATACAAAATATGGCAACTCGTTCCCTATACAAGATATGGCAACTTGTGCCAAAATGCCACATCATGGCTAGTGTACATAGGAGGGTCGCTCAATCCTCCTCCACACCCTCGGAGCTCCCAGGTGCACCTCCCAAATCGATCTTCCTATTCTTTGAGATAGAGGAAGCTCGGTTCTTCTGGTCCCTTTGACCACCTCCCCTTGGGCTCTAAAACGACAACAATCAAATGTCAACTCCTACATGCAATTGTACAAGTATAAAACATAATTTAAAAATAAAAATTATGTTTTCAAATATTAAATAGCTCACCTCACACGAGACCATAAGTGGTGAGCAGGCTATGCTCCACTGTGATCCAAGTCTCTCGGCCATGCCACCCTGCAACATTTAAACAGTAAGATAACTTATACAATTTACTGCCTATGTTAATTTTCGTTAATATTGCATGAGATTTTTATTAACTAATTAATCTCACCATTCAACACAACAGGCTAGTCCTTGGGGCTAGCAGGTGGAGCAATCAGTTGTTCCTCAAGGGTTTCAGGTGGAGCAGTCGGTTGGTCCTCGGGGGTGGAAAGTGGAGCAGTGGGCTAGACAACTTGC
>LPNX010287431.1:887455-926433 GCA_001517045.1 Pseudotsuga menziesii | reverse complement strand
ATTAACAATAATAGAGGGAGTTTAGGTTACAACCCAATGTCTGAACAAGGGACTCCTCTGTCACAAAAGGACTCTGAGTTTCTCTGCTCCAAAGATTCTGTAGAAATTCCACCAGTATAACTTTGCTCTCCAAGTATCAATGTCTAAAACCCCCCCCAAGGCCTCTATTTATCTGAAGGAAATGAGGTAGTTCTCGAAGGTTAGGGAGGTTATAGCAGTTAATGGGATTAAGGTAAATGAAACAACTAATCTCCCATTAACTTGTGTTTTTAAAAACTAATTTTGAGGAAACTATGCGCGGGTCTGTAGTAAAGCAACCCGCGCATCATGCGCGACTCAGTACAAGAGCAACCCGCGCATATATGTATGCGCGAACTGCTGAACATAATACTCGCGCATATGCGCGAGATGCCAATAGAGATAGTCGCGCATGCACTTAAAATCTCAAAATAGCAAAGTAACCAGCTGGGCATATAGGTAATGTATTTCATCATCAACCAAGGTATAATGAAACTAGGCAAACCTCAATCCATAAGTTTCCTTTGGTGTGCCGACCTGAGGGATGTCAGCACTCGGACGGAGAGGTGCCATTCAGTTGTATAACAAATAGATCCTATTTTGATTGTAACTAGTCAATTTGACCAAATTATACATTTGACACAACTTTCTATAATAAAAAGTTGTCTTTTATTACTGAAAAAAAAGGTGTGTGATAGGTATGCTTTGAAGTAAACACCACCTTATATTTTAAGTGAGCGCCAACATGACTTTAAGGTAAGTGTTAGTATAACTTTTAAATGTGTGATGGGGTATGCTTTGAAATAATTTTTATGGGAGCTATGCATGAGTGTTATAAAACTTTAAGTTAGCGCCACAATAATTTTTATGTGAGCGATGTATACAAGATTGAAGTAAGTCATCATCACATTAGTTTTTAAGTGAGTGTTGGATGTGATTTAAGTCATGGTCACATTAAAATTTAGTTGAACATTCTTTTAGAATTTATTCATGCAATGGGTCTCTTCCTTTTATCAATGTTTTAAAAGTTATATTTGTGAAGTGGTTTCCCTTGCATCACCTTTTTAAATTTTAATTCAATGATTTGTTATTCATGGAATCAATGACATATATTTTATTTTGGAGATGGGGCTAGCTTCCTAAGTGATGAGGATTAACGAATTGGTTCGATGAGAAATCATCAGTGCGTCTTTTTGTAATTACGAAGCTTGAATTTGAAATTTTCCAGTTGCATTGGGTTCATAATGAGGAAAATATTATAGTTGGTTCATTGGTGAAAATTTCACTTTGATTGATCCCAAAATTACCCCCAAAAGCATTTCTTTAATGGAAGTCGAGGCCCCATTCTTGCGACTGCTTTATTGAAATTCAATTTTGTTAGCTCCCTTGTTATCTATGTTATGTAGGAATTATGTGTGTACCTAAAATTGGCAGCATCCATTATCACTAAGATATTTTAATTCCTAAATTATGACAATTGTCCCCCTAATGCACTTTATGTCCAACACTTGGTGAAAAGTCGATTCATCCTTGAAACCCAGTTCTAAGTCAACTAGTGACCTATGAATGCTTGAATGATCTAGTTGTGTATAAGAGAATCCTTTATTATGTCATGCCCCTTCCTTGAAGGACATTAAAGTGTTGACCTTGTCAGTGCCTGATGGTTTAAAAAGTGAATTAAATCAATTCTGCCTATGAAAATTTAATAAATTAATACTATGAGGCATGCAATAGATTAAAATTCCAATTTTGATTTTGTATGCATTTAATTATTATGAAAATTAATTAATGTGGAAATGAGTTGTCAAGACAGGAGAGTGCATTAGGCAAGCCAACTTGCATAGGAAAAAAAATGGCAAGAATATAAAAGCAAGCAAAAGCAATCTGTCATAAAAAAAATTGGCAACTATCAAAAGAAAGGAAAAACAAGGCAATTTTAAAAGAAGGAAAGTACAGGAAAAACGATCAGTGATAAAGCATACAACTTCTGGTCAAGGAGGGCGCAATTTCCAATTTTGTTCAAGGATGCAAAGAAATGAAACATTTCCTAAAGCACAAACTTGCTAATATCCTCAACGAAGGCACACTCATGGCTTAGGGTTAGGGTTTGCAAGTGGGTAACTTGCTCAACAAGTTGGATAAATTGCTCAACAAGTCACTCAGTCTGTAAAAGAATGCATCCAACTCCTTTGAAAAAAATTTGATCATTATTATTTTGATGTTGAGTAATGCATAACTTCCATGTTTGAGTGATGTGCCTTAGTTACCTTGGGTGATGTGCCCCAAGCTTTCCCAGTCTCTTCTCTCTTCCCTTGTATTCTTCAGTGAAACCACATAGAGTCAAGGAGAAGCCATTGAAGACAAATATCAAGCTCAGATATCAGCCATTCAACCTTGGAAATCAAGGTCTAGTGAAGGAGACTTCACTTATGCTCTCATGATTGTAAGATTGGTGTTGGGTGTTGGTTTCAAGCCTATATTCTTGAGTATCGGGCACCATTGAGGGAGATCAGCTCCTACAAAATATTTCTGAGATTCTAATCTCCTTCTTAACATTCTAATCTCTGATACACAACAAGATTTTTAATGGAGTTAATAATGCCATTTTTATTTTTTATTTTTTTTCCCGAGAGAGGCATTCCAATGCTCATTTAATGAGCCTTTTGTAATTTTTATGCACTAACAGTGATGCTATGGCCATAATAATTATATATGAGTTTGCTTCTGCTCAATAGGGTCTGATATACCTCTAATATTAATTATTTTCAGATATGATGAGTTAGAGAAGTGAATTCACCCTTGTTTGCTTACGTATGCTCTTTAGCTAGTCAAATTTGACTAGTTTTACTGTTTCTGATGCTATGAATGTTTTGTGTGCTTAAATTTCATTCTGTAAGTTGTTGTACGGTACAGTCACCAAAAAACCCAATACAAGTCACAAACAAAATTATTTGAGGCATTACAGTGCTTTGGAATCCTCCTTTGTGCAGGAAATCTCTAGGCCAACTTTCCTAGTTTTTTCCCAAACACTTCCAAACTGTCCAAAACTGTTCTAGACCTGCAAAAATGGATGTTAGCTTCTTAAAAAGAGAATTATAACCCTCCTAATCCTTCCTTAGCATTTGGTTTCTTGGTGTTGACTGTTAATATATCAGTTTGTGCTAGTTGGGACACCCAAAAGCATGGTAGTAGACTTCAACCTAGATGACGCTCGAACCCTAAAAGGGCCCAACATCCAGGTGCTTAGGGATATGAAATTTCAATCTCCTAAATTTTCTTTTGGTTTCTTCTACAAACCCAAACACAATTCCTAATTTTAGTTGAGAAATTTTCCCACCTGTCAACTAGTTCTTTGATTTTGTTTATCATAGTAGTAAGAGTTAATATTTCAGATCTGATTTAGATAAGGGATATTATAGTGGTATCAGAGCATGTTCCTCCATAACTTCTCTTGATAATCATTAATGAGTCCAAAATTCAATTCAGATTCTAGAAGGAAGAACTTCGAAGAAGAGGAATTTGACTATGTGGAAGGGAGATTCCACGGGGAGATGGATGAGAAGGAAGAAGGGCACTACCTTTCAAATATTTTTGTGAAGCTCAGTATAGAGGGCATCCCCAAGGAGTTCAAATGCTTCCAAATCATAATTTTTAGCTGAGAAATTCCATTGGAAAGATCTCCTTAGGTTACTTTGATGGCACTTCTAAGTGCACATTATACTCTTGGATTCCTAAATTGGACACTTACTTCCAATTGAATCCTATGGCTGAGAGGTATGCCATCAATATGGAAGCCCTACATCTTGATGGAGAGGCCAATAACTGGTGGTTTCGTGGAATGAATACTTTGGGCCATGATCAAGTGGCTACTTATGAAGAATTCACCCGGAGATTGGAAGAAATGTTTGACCAAAGAGATCTTGAAATCTCTTTTCGAGAATTGGCACATGTTAAATAAGTTGAAACTACTAAATAATACATATCTGAACTCCAAAGATTAGCCATTATGGCCACTTACATATCAAAGGATAGGTTATCCTTTTGTTCACAGAAGGATTAGAAGAATGTTTGAAAGAGATGTTGAAATCTCACCCACCCTCAACCTTGCAAGAGGCGGTGAGCAGAACTAGAGAAATGCAAGATGCCATTCCAAGGACCAAGTATACTCCCAAGACTCCTGTGCCCCATAAATTTAAGAATCAAAGATATCCTATGAGTAAATTTCCTACCTCTGGAAAGAAATATTACTCTTACAAGGATCAAGATGAACTAAGGGGGAAGAAGCTTCGTTTTTCCTACCAAGAAGCTTGGGTTATGGGTGATAAATGTGCTAAGGGGAAAGCGTAACTATATTTAAGTCTTCTCTGAAAGTGATTATGAAGGAGAGGATGATGACCAACCAATAGAATCAAAAGACATATTTTAATCAGTTGAAGAAGAGGAGAAACCACAACCAAAGAAGTGTAAAATTTGTTGTTTTGTCCAGAGTACCTAGTTTTCATACTCTCTGTTTCAAAGGAGTAGTCCAAAGGAAAAAAGCCACTGTTTTGGTGGATGGAGGATCCACCCATAATTTCACTAACACTATTAATGGTAGAGAAAATAAATCTTCCCACAAGATCCTTTGAGGGATTCACTATCATAACCCCTGGGAATCACTCCATGGACCACACAAAATGGACTCCCAAGCTGCAAGTGACCATTGGGGACTATACAGTTACTGATACTTTCTATGTGGTGAATGTGTCTGACACCAATTTAGTTTTGGGAGTCCAAGGGTTATTTTCCATTGGTGAACATCCTGTGAACTATCAAGTTCTGGAAATGAAGTTTAAAGGTTCTGATGGGAAACAAGTTGTTTTAACAAGTATGAACACTTACCCAAAGCAACTGGTCTCTTCCCATATCATGAGAGCTATCTTAAAGCATGACGACCTAGTATGGGCTGATGAATTCCAGATCACCACTGAAGGAAATTCTGTCAACGTTTCCTACAAGCCTAAAGACATAAAAATTTGTTGCACAAGCATAAGGGGTTTTTTGAAAGCCTCCCACATGGCAGACCACCGGACCGTGGAATTGAGCATGAAATTGAGCTAGAAGTAGGCACACTTTGATCCAAGAGGATATTCAATTATTGATCAAAGTAGAAGTCTTCAAGCAAAAAAACAAATCTTACAATGCTAAATAACTCCTCAACAACTTTTTGTCAACTCTCATTTCATGCAAAATGGCCTCCGGATGCAGAAGTTATCAGAGTTTGAAATTTCGGCAATTTGGTTCAAAATTGGTAAAAAATGGGTAAATTGGAAAAAAGTGCACAAGGTATGGTATTGTAATTTTTTTTTGAAGTCTATGGAGATCAAAACCAAGACCTCCAAGGTTTCCAAAGTCTTCACAAAGCCCGCCTAACCATCTACCCCACACTTGATCCTTATAAGCTATAGTATGTAGGTTGTATACAAGGTTGAACATGTGGTAGTTTTGAAAAAATGGGTGGGGGGGCTAAACACTCGATCACATTCTAGTTTTGAGGTCAAACACTCAGTTGAATATTTCGATCAAAGGTTAATGATGTAAACCTATTGTCGAAAATGAGAGAATATTCATTGATGTATACAGATCTCAAGGTATTTCTTTGTTTCTAAGACTAATTCTCGGATGATTAGTTGAAGTTGAACTGAATAGTCTCGTCGAAGGAGGGCCATGATGAATCCCACATCAATGACATGAAAATCAAAAAAAAGTTCTGGAATTTGAGTATGAAGTAACCATAGGACTGAATCAAAGGTAACTGAAACTAAGGTAGTTTTGACTGCGGATGCAAATTCTCAACACAATTTTCCTTTGAACATAGGGTGACACGACCAAAGACTTAGCAACATTGACTTGACGAGGCAGATACCAAGACATAATGCGATGATGGACGATGCATTCTTTGAAAGACTCAAAGGAGTGACATGACTCATGAAAATGGATCGGCTTGGAAGAAAGTTGAATACCCAATTGACTGAATGAAATGTAGACAAGTTCCATGCTCAAAGGTGACTACAAGCTGCCGTTATTGCAAATGAAATATGGTTCCCTTCCCTTACTTTCCCTATCATGATTGATGAGTGCCTCTTTTCATTTTTACGATTTCAAAGAGGGTAAAAAACACTCTTGTGGCTTATCTTGCGATAAGTCCATTCTCACATGTTTTCTAAAACTAAGAAAGGAGGGGTTCATTCCCACAAGAGGGTCTCTCAATGTTTAGTTTAACGAGTCTATTGAAAGAAAACTCAGCGTCGTTCACATTTAGAGAGTTGAATGAAACAGAAGAAGACTCCAAAGTGTCCGTTTTCATATGATTTAGTCTCTGAGGCCCGAAAAAATTATAAAATAATACCTCGGAGAACTCTTCTAGTCAACGACTAGAGTATTCCTTTTTTGTAATTTAGTCAATCTGAACCAAAAAAGGGGTAAACTATCGTCGGAAAGACAACTCTTCAGGTCCTTTTACGAGCGTGAAAAAGACAAGTTCACTCAACGATCTTTTCACATTTTAAGAGTCTGAAAAGATCTTAAAGAAGAATCTACTAGGGTTTATTTTCATGAAAAAAGGGTTTAACGAGCCTTAAAAAGAAGTAAAGTTTGACTCAAAAATTTAGTACTAGGTTTAACGAGCACGACTAAATTTTTGAAACAATGATGAGGAGCTTTTTATGTTTTGTAGGAGAATGAAGAAGTCAAAAATAAACTCATTCATATCCAAAAAAACATTGATTCTCCATACCCTGCAATCTTCAAAATGACTATTAGACTCTTAAGAAATAAAAAACTAAGCTTTATGAGACTATTTAGGGAATTTTTTAATAAAATAATAAAAACAAAACCCTAAAATAGTAAATAAAACATAGTAAATAGTAAATAATACTTACCATTTGTGTTGTTACTGCTTGGAGCGAAAATTGAGCCATTTTGGGTGCGGATTTCAGATTTGGATTACGAAGCCCTCCATCAACCATTTCCAGAACCATTAGACCTGGGTAATTCTTAAGCACATTCCTAATCTTTTCATGGTTTCCAATTTCGATTTCATGCATGTTTTAGGGTTTTGGGGGGATTTATCCAAGAGGAAAGTGCGTTTACCAGCTAACGCTCTTTTCCTTTCTGGGAAGGGCGGTGGCAAGGTGACACAGCATTTTTTCCAACAGGAAAAAGAAGTGGCACCACTTTGTCATAACGCAAAAAGTGTGGTGCCACAAGTTTCCCTAGAACGTTGTAAAAATAGACCAAAAGAATGGAGTTAAAGTATTTTGAATGGTTGTATATATGTTCTAATACTTCATTTTAATGTTTTGGCAGGTTCCTTTCAAAATAAAATAGTGATTTGGAAGGAAAGAGAGCATGAGATAGAGGACATTAGAGGTGGAAATGATGTTGGGATTGTGTATTCTCTTCGTGGATGTGGCATATTTAAATTCTTCAATGTGCCTAGTATGACATCACAAGTGAGTGCTAGAGTACATTCTCAGGATGTGGAATCCTGAGCAGCGGTACTTTGAGGTAGGGGCCCACATTCTGACGGTGGAAGTAGAGGACATCTACTTCCTCACAGGCTTGTCTAGGTGGGGGGAGCCTATCTCATTGACTGGTCCTCAAGGTGGGGACATTTCCACCTAGGGTATCATAGATAGATATTGCTTTGTAGGTACACAGATGTGCGGAAATAAGACACCCATCAAGGTTGTCATGGATTTACCTATTCGCATGGTACTGTTCACTATGCAGTGCATCTCAGGGAGCCAAGGGGCTCACCAGGCCTCACGTGATCATATTCTTTACGCCTTGGAGGAAATGGCACCTACAGTCTTCAACTGGGCGAAATCCCTACTAGTTACTTTCAAGGAGAAAATGACCAAGTGTCGAGGAAAAGAATTGAAACAATTTGGCTATGGCATAATCATAGTGTCATTCTTCTTTGAGAGAGTACCACACTTGAGGCCACATGTGGCCTTCACTGAGTTAAGGGAACAAGATCCATGCATGTTGATATGGGTGGAGGTTATGGCCCGCCATGGTGGCGTAGGATCCAAATTCAAGTATGGGGTTGCAGTATTTCGATCGTTGCATGACTAGCTCCTCATGATCGAGGACTATGCATACGTCAATATTGACTTTCGAGGAGATCCAGACTTGGCCCTACCAGTGGGTGATTAGTTGGGTGACATCAGTGAGTAAAACACTAATATATTCATGTTTTTATATTTTTATTTTTTTATGATTTTTATGTATGTTAACGAGACCTACTTCTTCTCATGCAGATGTGGGATTGGCACGACCTGGGGGTTCATCTCCCATAGACAAGTGAGTGGGGGCCCGCTTTGTACATCGTGGGGATGATGAGATGACCGAGCTAGAGGATAAACTCAGTTAGTTGACACTAGATATCCCGTATATCATAGTAGATGACCTCCCTAGCAGGTATCAAAGGCATACCACGGGTGTGTCATATCATTTCAGATGCTTTCTACATAGAGTGGAAAGAGCCACCATGTGCCACCATGAGCACCACTAGGGATCCACATGATGTATACACTGAAAGATACCTAGCTTCAGTATCTTTTGTTATTTTGTAGTTCTGAAAGCCATCGTGCTTCAGTCGGGGTCTCGAGACCATATTTTTGTAAAACACTTTATATATATACACACAGACTTATCTATTGGCGGTCTACTTCTTTTTAATAATGGAATGATATTTATATGAGTTTTATGTCTTTTTACTGTTTATTTACAATGTTCCATGTTATTTTACTTGTCAATGTCATGAATGAGAAATGTACCAATCTAACATATAATTGGCAAGTGAATATGCAACTGTGTTACAAAATATTGGAATGTGTTGATAAGTAATAGATACAAATGACCTTTACAACATACATACCCTTCTAAAAAGTTGAAGGAGCACTAGGTTCCGAATGGCATAAACTTGATTTAAATGAGAAGCAACTAGCTGAGAGTCCATAAATACTACCAAATGATCAATGTCACAAGATGCAACTTCAATTAGAAAACCTATCACTGCGTGATACTCGACGATGTTATTGGTGGCCGGACCTATACAAACCTCTCCTGGCCTAACTAGGTCATGATCTTGGGAATATAATACCTAAGCGGTTGAAGAAATATTCAGGGTGTGACAGAAAGAACCATCAGCAAAACCATAAAAGGCCATATAATATGCATAATCAAAACATGGGATAAGTAGCATTTGGAAAAGAACTTAAAACCATATTTAACATGACAAAACCACACTCAAAATTCCAATATGCACATATATACAAGTGAGGTACCGATGCAAAGATACACTAAGCATAGTACCTTTTCAGGTACAACCCATTGCGAGGTTGCCTGAAAGGTATCCCATAATAGTCCACAATCTAGTAGGCCCATTTTTCTAAGAATTTACTTACGATATAGGGACCATACCACATCATTTCCAGCTCCCCTTTCCCAAGTTTATCATGTTTCCGATCATAGGTCGGAACCAGATCTCCTTCATTGAAAACACGAGGCTAAACCGACTTATCATATTGAGACTTGATCCATTTTTTGTGTGACTCATTAGCCAAGGAGACATCTTGTCAAGTATCATCAATTTTCATTAGATAAAGAAAACGTTCTTCTTTAGTAGAAGTATTGGAAAGAATCTCAACAATAAACTTGAGTAATGGAATTTCACACTCAATAGGTAGGACAGGTTCCAATCTGTAGACTAATTGAAAATGTGTACAACCAGTCATTGTTTTAACTAAATTTCTATATTCCCAAAATACAGAGAAGAGAGTTAAATTCCATTTGGATTTATGATCTCCAACCATCCTATGAAACATAGTCTTCAGGACCTTGTTAATGTCTTCAACTTGGCCATTAGATTGTGGATAGTAAGGGGTTGAATTTTCACGACGAAAACCCAAGTTGGCACTTAGCTCGACCATCATCTAATTATGGAAATGAAATCCATGATCAACCAATATGGCCTGCAAAACTCCAAACCTAGCTATGACGTGATTAAATAAGAAGAGGGTGGTAGTATTACTATCCTTTGCATTCGTAGGCATTGCCTCAACCCATTTAGTGAAATAGTCCACAACTACGATAATGTAACCATGCCCCCCGGTTGAGGTAGGATTACAATGCATAAAGTCAATCTCCCATTTGGAAAAAGGGACAATGAAAATGACGAGGTGTAATGGATCAGGGTGGGTGCGCTTTTTTATGATAAAATAGTTGACAGGGTGGAAATTTTTAACTTCTTCATGACAATCCTTGAAGATTGAGGTCCAAAAGTACCCAACGCGAAGATTTGTTTGAGTTGTAGCCATCCCAGAAAGATGACCACTACATGATCGAGAGTGGAAATCATTCATTACTTGTTCAGACTCGTCATGAGTAAGACATCACCGAAGGATTGAATCAATACCACGCCGATATAGGGTATTATTAAGAATGAGATAGTACTTAGCATGGTGGCTAATGTGTTAGCGATGATCACGATATAGATTGGGATGGAATATTTGGTTCTGGAGATATATGATCAAATATCCATACCACTAATCATTTGTGCTTGTTAGGAATAATAATTAATCTTCCAATTAATCATTGGGCTCAGTTTCCGTGAAAGCACGGGGAAGGTCACACATCAACTCTGTGAAGACTAGGGACTTCTTGGAAGTGGTATTAGCGAATTGGAAATCAAATTCTTGTAGGATAAATATCCAATGAGAATATTCCCCCCCTAATACTTGACAGGTAAGAATATAGTACATAGGGTTTGGTATGCAAGTATAGTGGTGGTGTGAAGTAAGATGTAATGAAAGAAATGTTGCACAACAATGACCATAGCCAAATATAGCTTCTCCACATGTGAATATCGGGTTTCAAAGTCAATAAGACTCTTATTGAGATAGTAGATCACATGTTCTTGGTCGTTCAAATCTTCTTGCACTAGGACCATACCAATGGTAGTTGTGGAGGCGGAGATGTAAAGCATAAAATATTTAGAATAATTCAGGGGGTGCAACATAGGTGAGAGTGTTATAGCATGTTTTAAATTATCAGAATCTCTTTGATCCTGATCATCCTAGAGAAAGGGAGTGTTATTTTTCAAGAGACGCATATAGCCATGCATTTTCTCTGCAAAATTGCATACAAAACGACGAAGAAATTTTTCCTTACCTTGCAAACGTTGGAGTTTAGTAATGTCTGTCATAGGTGGTAAGGCCACAATAACAAAAAAAATTAAGGGATCAATTCGAATCCCATCCTTGGAAACAATGAAACCAAGTAAGCATCCAATATCAACACAAAAAACACACTTGTGTGGATTCAGCTAAATATGCTAATGACGACATCGAAGGAAAATGTGTCTAAGATTCCCTAAATGATCTTCCTATTGCGATGAATGAGCTGGTAGGTCATCGAGATACAGTTCCACTATGTGTTTTATATCGTGAAAATCATAAGAAATGGCTCATTGGAAAGTAGCTCCAGCATTATTCAAGCCAAAAGGTAGCTTACGATAAGCAAAGGTTCCCCACAAGTAGATGAATGTCATTTTATGTTGGTCATCAGACAATATCTCAATCTGATTATAGCCAAAAAATCCATCCATAAAGGGAAAAATGACACTTCCAACACATTTTTCAATGATCTGATCGATGTGAGGGGTAGGAAAGTTGTCCTTTTGACAATATTTGTTCAAGTCCCAAAAATTGATACAAACCCTAACAGTGCCATGTTTCTTGGTGACAAGAATAATATTAGATACCCACTCGGTTAAAGGCACATGGTAGATACAAATATCTTTTCGACCCCAACTTTAATGGATGTAACTTTCCTTGGGTGGACTTGGCGAAGTTTTTTTCTAACAGGTTTTGTCCCCGTGTATGTATTGATCTCATGTATGACAATAGATGGATAAATCATGGGAATCTCTTTATAAGTCTAGGAAAAAACATCACATAATTCCTTAAAATGAGCTCGGTATTACTCAATTTCCATTTCTGAATAGTTCTAGCCTATCTGAACATGTTTGACAACACCTGGATTCATCAATATGTCGAGGGGAATCATTTTGGTGATGTTACATAAGTTCCCTTCAGAATCAACACCTTGCAATAATAGAAGCGTTTGTGGATGTTCAACCATATCGAAACTGATAAGAGAAACAAAATTTGAATCTACCGGATTGGCATTAGGAAGAAATGAATATCGATGATGAGAAGATTCATCCAGACACATAACCTCCATAATAGACTTGTCCGATGGAAAAGTATGTGAGAGATAAACTAAAGTTGGGAGAGGGGAATCTAGACAATAGGGAAGATGGTAAGGATCTAATTCTACCAAATGATGATAATCTATGTAAGCATCAAAAACAGGCTAAATGGCATCATACAGGGATTCATGTGGACTTAAAGAAGATGATTCAACAATATCTTTCCCTTTAGGCATGCCCCCGGTCATGGACGATATCATGTTTACCGTGGAAATTTCCATATTAGAAGGGGAAACATTAGATGGAAAGACTCCCATGAGCGACAAATATTTCAAAATTCCAACCCCTACAGAATGATAGGGAGGATGTGACTTCCCTAACATTGGAACATTATTTGTCGTGGAAGTAGTATATTGGGTGAACAATAATCGAGTTGATTTATGGTCACAATTTTTCCTTTATGTGGGAATTGGAATGTGCAAAAAAATGACGATGCAACGGTCANCCCCCCCAACTCGATGGATAACGCTGGTAGAAGACCATGAGGTTGAAAACATCATTCGTCGAAATATTTCAAAGTGGTTGGTGACTTACTCAGCTCAGGAGAACCAATGGCTCTCCAAGAAGACATCGATAAGATCAAGGTTGAAGCTCCTTCATCCAATATGGTCTGGTGGACTTTCCTACCCACCACTTAAGTCACAATTTTAAAAGTGAGTTGATGGGATAGCCTTGATTTATAATTCTCCACATTAAAAGTGGTCATGGTGGAATTCTCAGGATAGAAGGCCCCTAGGGCTGACAACAAATTCTTTTTGTTGTGTGGGACAACTTTGGAGTACCTCCAACATGGTCATAGTAGTGACATAGCACAAGGTGCTTGGGATAAATATTCAACAACATTGTAAAATTGAGCATCTCGAGAACTAGGATTGAAAATGTTCTTACATATTTTACTTTTAGGAGGACGCAAGATTGTCTCAAAAACAGGTTTCTCAATAGTGAGAGGACCATTAGAAGGAGGTGGAGGATAAGGGTTGACGGGAGGAGTCTTCTCTAGAGAAGTACCCTCATCTTTATTCTCAGGTACTTTATCATATGTCTGATTTCTAGTAGTCAAGGAAACTGTTTCAATGAAAATCATTCGAATGTCTCCAGTAGAAGATGAAGTACCATGCAAAGATGTATGGTCGATCAATTGTTGTTGGGATGGAAAGGGGTCAGTTAACACTATTTGTGTGGGGCTAATCTTCAAAAACTGATTGATATCTTCATGATGATGATTTTCTTTCATGAAGTGATCATATCCACACAACGAACAAGGATACTTAGCCTTCCATTTAGGCTTGGCATCATTCTCTGGAGTGGATGTTTTGGTACTCTTCTGCTGGTTTCCAAGTTTCTTATTCTTACCTTTTCCTTTTTTTTTATTACTGGGTTTTTGTGAAGACTGAATCGCATTCACCTTAGCGAAAACCATAGGAGTAGAAGAAGTTTCAGTTGAAGCACTATGTGGTTTATCAGGCCTGGTTGTGTATGACGACTGGATTGTATCAACAACACCATCTACATGATTCTTTGCAGGTGGCTTGGAAGGATCAGTGGCGGGATGAGGATCATTAGGAATCAAATCGTATAAAGTTTTGGAATGAGAATAGTCTAAGTCTAAACATTGGGCCTGGCTAATATCCTTCTCTTCTATGACAACACCACCCATAGACACATCTAATTAGGAAATAGGAGGCAACAAGGATTTGGTGAACCAGTCAGGAAAAAGTTGATCTAGAATGGGAGCTTTGATTAACCTTCGGTGCCTCCTCCACTCATGGATATGATCTGATATGTGAGTAGAAGTATTCTTCTAAAGAGAGGTCAAAAGGTATGTAACAGTTTCATACCATATAGGTAACTATAAATGAGTAAGAAACACAGTTTCCAATGAATTGAAATCCACAAACGATTGTTGTGGAAGTTCGATATACCACTTTGTGGTCGTGCCGGTCAATGTCCTTTGGAAGAGTCTTAATCGGATAAAATCATCCATTAGGGAGTTATATGAACACCACAAATGGAAGGTCATCACATGGTTTTTGGGATCTTATCCTTGTTTTCCATAAAACTTTGGAATTCTTGACAGAATTTTGACTAGAATGGTAGGCCAAAACGGGTCATGTTGAATGGGATCATTTATTAACTTAGACAAGTCAAGTAGATCCAATGTATCCAAAAATGGAAGTTGTCGATTGGGTTGTGGGTAATTGTAATACTGATAAGGTAAGGCTACACCAGTAGGACCAAAGGTCTGTTGATGTTGGTTGTAAAACCTAGCAAATTGTTGATAGTTGGGAGCATTTTGACCCATAAATGGTGGTTGTGCCTAGTTAGGTCCAGCTTTAGGTCCATAAGCAGGTTGAGCCCATCCATTGGTAACTCCTCTAGGATAAGGGAAATATAAGGGATTATTGTATTGTGCCTTGCTAAGGTATTGATTACCAATGTTACGATATTAAGGAGGAACCCAAGCTGATGTAGGAGGATGTGAAACAGGACCAATAGGACCAACAACAACATGACCACTAGGTCCAATAGCTAGAGGGGGGGATGTGAAATATTATGTCATATAGGTACATAAGACCCTCTAGTTGTCTGGGATGTAGGAGGGATAAACAGACTCCAAACATTCGACAAAGATACGGGAGGCATAGAAATTCCTCCCATATAATAATTTGATAGAGGATTCTGAACTGATTGTGGAACTCTTGAAGGAGTGGTAAGTCTAGGCACCGTAGGCGGAGATGGAGCATTTGCTGGAACAACAATAGAAGGAATATTCAATGACGTACCTAAAATAACACTAGGTAAAAGGTAGGGAAAGGGTATTCTAGAGTTTGGGGTTAACTCCATAGCTAACACATTCAAGCTACTAGTAGTACCAAACTGAGAGATAGCTAGACCAAGGGAAGTTTCCCAAAATGGAGCATTAGGAAAAAATATAGGAGTTACCATTTCATCAGGATGAAAATGATTAATACCAGCTCAAGAAGGAGTTGGGATGACAAAATATGCGTTCCAAGAGGAAGGTTTCTCCACTAATGGTGGGACTGATAGGTCTGTTATGGGAGCATGGGAAGGAGGAGATTCAAATCCTTCGTCCTCGACCAGAACTCCATCCAATTCAAGCATATAAGCACTACCTGACTCAGAATGTTTCTCCATGTCTATTTCCATGGGAGGTTGAGACAGAGGATTTAAAGTATTTTTCGGTGATAACCCTTGTAACCGATGTGACCTCCTCCATGGGAAATCATCTAGTTTGTAAAATTCAAACTAATCGTAAAAGTAAAATATCTTGCTAATTGAGAAAATCAAATGCTACTCAAGATAAATAAATAATTATAACTTGTGATAGGAGTGGAAAAAGGTCAAGATCCTCATAGGATTCTCAAACCACCACAACTCGTGATATACCGCAAGGTACAATATTGAAACATGACAAGGAGGATTGGGACTATACCCTTGCCTAAACACTCGACTACCTGGACAACATGTGTGTAGTAATATCTCTGAGTGATGTTCTCAGTGGATTTTGATGATATGACGGTCAAAGGATTATGCTCGGATGGTCTCAAGATCCCTAAAGGTGTCTCCCTATATACACAAGGTACATGGGAGCTCCACTTCGTAGTAGTGTTGTCTAATGCACAACCGTTCGAAAGTGGCATTCCAATATACCACAGAGTACATGAAGTACCTTTCTATATACCTCAAGGGTACATGAACGGTCGTTCTATATACCACCAATACGTGGAAGAACTGCACGATCCCGGGGATGTAGTGTATGCAAATAACGATTGCTCCTATGCTTAAAAATGTTGTAACATGTCTCTAACCTATCACACTTTTCTACAAATTTTAACCTAAGATACCATCTTTTATACATACACATTCCCAAGGAGAAAATAACAAATTTAGATCGTTCAGGAAAGAAGGGATTGTTCGTAAGATATATTAAGCAATCAAAATCTTATCGAATATATATCCCAGGATACCGTCAAATTGAACTTAGCAGATATGTCACATTTGATGAACATACAACCTTCAGGAAGTCAAATAAAGATAAGCAAGATGAAGAGGAGAATGAAACTCCCAAATCTGTTGAAAGTCCTAAACTAGTTAGGAACGAAGAAGAAGTTCAAATGCTTGAGTATCATGATATGACAGAAACTCAATTTCCTGAAGAATTACCTAGTGAAATGATTTCTTGAAAGAGAAAACCTACTTGGGCTTGTGAAGTAATTGAAGAAGCAAAAAGACATGGTGCCCCAGAAGGAACCATCCGAGAAATACTAGAAGCCAAATTCATATGCTATTATATGGCTTTGATGTGTGATCTAGTTGATAAAGAACCAACATGCTTTGAAGAAGCAATAAAATAGAAGGAGTGGGCTGATGCAATGGTCAAGGAATACCAATCCATTATAAAGAATGATGTGTGGGAAGTAGTACCAAGACCGAAATACAAATCAGTGGTACCCTCAAAATGGATCTTCAAAACTAAACACTCAAAAGATGGTAGTATAGAAAAGTACAAGGAAATATTTATAGCTCGAGGATTCTCTCAGAAAGAGGGAATCAGATATGAGGAGACCTTTGCACCAGTGGCTAGGTACACCTCAATTAGAACCATCCTTTCCTTGGCATCCGATATGAAGTGGATGCTGCATCAAATGGATGTGAAGATAGTCTTTCTAAATGTCATGATTGAAGAAGAGGTATATATCAAACAACCGCAAGGGTTCGAGACTAATGATCAGAAAACTCATGTATGTAGACTAAAGAAGGAATTACATGGGTTAAAGAAAGCATCCAAATCATGGTATGGAAGGATCGGTGGATTTCTAATGAGATTAGGATTTACCAAAATTAAAGAAGACTCCAAACTCTACTATAAGATTGAGGATGATGGGATTATGATATTATTATTATATGTAGATGATCTGCTCCCGACAGAAGAAGATAATCCCATCATCGAATGTAAGAAGAAGCTTGCTACAGAGTTTGAGATGAAATACCTTGGAATGATGCATTACTTTCTAGGTCTTGAGGTATGGCAATATTCAGACGAGATTTTCCTAAGCCAAGGAAAATATGTAGTAGAAATCCTAAAAATATTTGGAATGATATATTGCAAGGTTGTGACTACTTCGATGACAACAAGTTTGAAGTTATTAAATGATGATGCTTTAGAAGTAGCCTATGATACCTTATATACACAAATTACTGGTTCTCTGATGTACTTAACCAATACAATACCAGATATATGTTTTGTTGTAAACACTCTAAGTCAGTATATGGTGAATCCTAAACACATTCACCTTATTGGAGCAAAATATGTAATGAGGTATCTAAAGGGAACTTTAAATTATGGGCTCAGATATGCATCTAGTGGTGAGACCAAATTACATGGATATACAAATTCAGATTGGGGAGGAAGTTCCAAAGATATAAAAATCACCTCAAGAGGTTTCTTTAGTCTGGGATCAATCATGATCTCTTCGTTCAGTAGAAAACATACCAGTATTGCACTTAGCACGACAGATGTTGAATACATTGCATCATGGTCAACATGTAATGAAGCAGTATGGATTCAAAAGATGTTAGAAGGACTATTTAATGCAGAGATATATGCTACTGACATCCTTTGTGATAATCAGAGTTGTATTAAGATGACAGAAAAACTCATCTTTCATGATAAGACAAAGCACAATGAAATTAGATATCATTTCATTCGGGATATGGTTTAGAAAGGAGTTGTAAAGTTCAAGTATGTTCCTATAGAGGAATAAGTGGCATATGTGATAACTAAGCCTCTGACTCATGTAAAGTTTGAATACTTTCGAGACAAGCTTGGTGTAGTCTGAAAGGACCTCTCTCAAAAGAGGGAGTGACAATAGATGGAAGATGGATGCAGTGGTGAGTAGCTCAGTCTAGAGGAGTGTAAGTCTCGCTAGGTCTGTTTGGACTAAAAGGGTTAGTAAGTTAGACGAGGCATGTTGATCCTAGGGGGATTAGTATGGCTAGCTAGGCTTGGATGGCCCGAAAGGGTTAGTAAGCCAGACAGGTCTTGTTTGGTCCCCAGGGAGATCCATATGTCTAACTAGGCTTGTTGGATCGAAAGGGTTAGTATGTTAGACAAAATTCCTGGATGGATCTACCATAGAACTCACCGTGATGTTGCTCCAAGATAGTTAGAGGGAAATATGTATCTTGATTATTGATATACCGTTGATTGTTGAGATTATTGCGCCAGTATTGTTATACTGATGATTATTGAGATGTTTGCTGAGATGTTTTCTTCAGTATTTTATACTGATGATTGTTGGGATGATAGCTTCAGTAGTGTTATACTAATTATTGTTGAGATAGTTTCAATATTGTTATACTGATGATTATTGAGATGATAGTTTCAATACTGTTATACTGATTATTGTTGATTTGGTTGTTGATATAGTTTCAGTGTTGTTACAATGATGATTTTTGATAATTTTGCTTCAATATTTCTATACTGATGGTGATGGTGATGTTGATGTTCCAACATCTCTATGCTGGTAATGCATATGATGATCTAGAATTACAGATGATTTTGATTTTATCACTAACATGCTAATGAGGTTGGTTTTGATATTTCAGTATCTATACACTGATGTTGCAAATGATGTCTCACTATTCACATACTAATGTTGGAAAAAGTTGATTTAGCATCCACATGCTAGTATGGCAGAAGATGAATCAGTATCCACATACTGATACTGTAGAAGTTGATCCAAAAGATGATTCATTATTCATATACTGACATGATAGACAATGATCCAGTATTCACATACTGATGTTATGAGAAAATCATCCAGAAGATGATTCAGTATTTAGATACTTACATGATAGATGATGATTCAGTATCCACATACTGATGCTATAATAAGATGATATAGAAGACAATTCAATATTCACATACTGATGCTACAAAAGATAATTTAGAAGATGATAGAGTATGCTCGAGTATGCACAGAAGATGATTCAGTATTCACAATACTGAGATTGAAGAAGAAGATCCAGCTGAGATCAATGATGAAGATGTATGATGATGTTCCAAAACTTCCTATGACATATAGAGACTCACCAGTTAGTTGTACATTTTTGGTAGAAGCTTCTACTGTGGTTGAATACCTTCCTAGTTAAGAGGGAGTGTTAAATATTGTAACTTCGGAAGATATTTCAAGATGTATTGAATATGTTCATCTTTTGGGAGATGAGTTTTTTCTTGTAAGAGTCATTGAAAGAGTCAAGGTAAACCTCCGAATGTAATTCGGGTCAATAGTACCCAAGTGACAATAATAAATGTTATTTTTGGTATCTTGCTAGACAAGTCGGCCCTGTTAGGTTAGAGGTCAAGTCATATAAATAATATAAATAGGGATGCGCTCTCCTTCATTTGTACTCACTCACTCAATATTTTTTGCAAGAGAGAGAAAGATCCATGTGCTAGAAAGAAGAGACAAGTAGTTTTCTGGGTTTTACACTGCTCTGGTTGAGTTCTATAATGAGGAAGTTTTGCGGGGTTTTCTCCCTTGTGGTTTCCTCGAGGAAAATATTTGTGTTCTTGTGTTCTTATGTTTTGTGCTTGTTCTTTCAGTGATCTTACTAGTGGCAATTTGTTTTGAGATATCATCTAATCAAAATAAGAAAACTTAACACAAAATGTTTATGCAAATATTTTCTATCACTTTTCGCAAAATACCCTACTTAAGGAAGAGATAGAAGTTCGGTTTCTACTTATCCAAAATGAATAAATTCCAAGAAAAAAAATATGGAACTGTATATTCAAACCTATTGCAAGCACATCATGACTTCAAAAGAAATTTTTTTGAAAAGGAAAATGACAAGATCTCCTTTTGAAAGAAATACTACGATGACTACTCAAAACACCATATTTTTAAAACTTCTTCAAAATGAAAATAAGATGCAAACACCACACTTTTATTTTGTTTGAGAGGAAGAATAGCTAAGAAGAAAACATAATGTAAAACCCTAAAATTCTATAAGACCAATCAAGTCTCTATCAGTTCATACCTAATCTTGACCTAGAACTTTTTCTCTCATTTTTTTCAAAATAAAAAATGAAAAGAAACCTTAAATTAGACTATGGAGAAACTAAAAGTAATTCTACTTTCATTCAATTTGACTAAGCAACGTTTAGAGATATAAATACACACTTTCTTTTCAAATTTCTTCTTCAACCAAAAATAAAAAAGACAAGAAAATCATAATCCAATTCAACTAGTTCTTAAAGGTCTAAGCCAATCAAGTCTAACACAATTTCCAGATTTCAATTCATAGATGAAACTATCAGATTCAAGCCAAGACAACTTCAGAAAACCAAAATACAAATGCCAAATATTAAAATCACGTTGGGATTAAAAACCCTACATGGCACCGCTATTTGAAAGCAGAGTATAGGGCATTACTGATCTAGCACCGCCTTTTTCCAACACGAACAGAGCAGTGACACCACTCTCAGACCACTGGATTAATGCGGTGGCACCATTTATTGCCTCTGAATAAAGTGCAGTGGCCTCTCTTACAGAACTGACCAGGTGCGGTGGCGCTTATAGATTTAAAAATAAGACAAAGGGAGAAAAAACAAGATGTTAATTTTCAATTACTGTCATCAAATAACAATTATAAGCAAGGAAATAAAGCATATAAGGTAGATCAGGAAAAATCTAAACAAATCTAGTCAATTTCAAATCAAACCTAGCTAAATAACTAATAGATCTGACCAATTAAGAAATTTGAAACTCAAAGCAAGGAAAGAACCAAGAATAACCAAAATTTCTAATACTCTCCCTAGTATGGTTGCCAATTTTGTTACTAAAAATACTCACCTTATGCAAACATAAGTTGTTTCCCTAGCTTGAAACAATCAAATCTAGAACAAATAAGTCACAACAACTAAAAGTACTTTCCCCAGTGGATTCTCCAGTTTTGTTACCAGAAATACTCACCTTCTGCAGACAAAAGTTGTTTCCCTAGCCTAAAACACTCAAAGCTAGAACAAAGAAGTCACAACAACTAAAAGTACTTTCCCTAAGATCAAAAATATGTCTCGAATGAACTCTTTTACCTATCCCAAAACTATAATAGGTTGGATTTTGAATTGTTTGGTCTCTATGAATGATCCTTCAAGAAACACACAACAAAGCACACACAAGATTAAAGAACCAAGTTCAATCTATGATCTTATGCTGATGAATAAGGAGTTCAGCAATGAAAGAAGTGATTCATACACAATATCACTCATGGGAAAGGAAATTTTATTTGCATAAATGAAATAGAGAGATAAATTACAAACAAAGCCTTAGTGTTGAGAAATCCCTTCTCAAGTAAACCTTGCCTCCAAAGCTTCAAACTTGTCTACCAAATGCTCACTCTCCTTGGCTAGATTTGGCCATAGTTTTGATGATGTAACATAATATTCCTTGTTTACACATGGTGGGTGAACAATTAATTTTAGTCATGGGAGGATAGAGGAGGTTAAGGATCTCATGGGTGAGGTGGAGGGAAGATCCTATAAGGATGGATCTAGAGCCCAGGTGGTCCAGAAGTCTGAGGTATGAGGTTCCATGAAGCCAATATTCGAGAAAACTCTCAAAGATTCTTGTTTTACCTTTATAACTTGAGCATCGCTCTTTGTCCACTGAGACAGAGTGTTACCTAAGGAGCACAACTCATTGTATGAAGGAAAGTGGTGGTGACACCACTTATTGTTCATGGAAAAAAGGCATTAAGCATAGGGGTAACACACATTGACCACAAGGAAAGTGAGGTGAGGTCCAAAGGCATGATATCACTATTCTTGGCCCATTTATAACTTCACAACTTGAGTATTATAGGAAAATACTGATATTTGGTTCTCATTATATGATGGTGACGAGAAATATGTGTAACAATAATCATTAAATTTGGTTTATATATAGAAATTGTGTTTTTGTTTTAGATATCCCTCTTTGGTAGGAAAGAAATCAGCTTTCCTCCTAAATATTGGTTTATAAAGCTACCTTGGACTATCTTTCCACAACTAGAGGAAAAATCTGAGCGATAACATCTTGGTGTCGTTGTCAAGGAACGAGAGTTCAAATTTACCCTGGGAAGAATGATTGTGTTTTCAAGAAAGTAGAATTTTTGTGGGAAAACATGAATTATTGCATTTGAAGTGGTTGTACTTTTCCCTGGCGAATTCACGCTCATATTCAGGAAAGCAGTTTCAAAGATGACATCCTGGCTTCCAGAAGAGCACACACAAGAGGTAATCATGTTTCTGAATCTTTATATAGTGTGGAAGATCTAGAAAGTTTACTTAGGAGATGTAAGGGAAACTAAAAATAAAGCACTTCTCAGTTAAAAAGATCATTTTCCTTATCTCAAGAAGAGTTTCTAAGTTTTCAGGACCTTGATTTGGACATAAAATTGGAACATAATCTTTTGAAATCTAAGTTTGAATCTGATTTAAAGAAGTTTACAGTTGATCAAAGTAGGTTTGAATTGAATTTCCTAGATTATCTTTGGGAAAACCTTCAAAGTAAAAACAAAAGAGAGGAAACAACTAATAACCTAGACCACTCAACCACAAATTTCTAGTACTATTCAAAACCCTCCTAGAGACATGGCTGCTAGGTTTTCCCCATTGGATTTACCAGCTGTTTTGCATGACCTTCCACAGAACTATTCCCAGAGAATTACATTGTTTGATGGGGAGGTAAACTATACAACCAAAAAACATGTTGATAGGCTTAATGATTTTATTGACCTAGAGGAGGTGGATTATGATGATGCAAAGATGAGGTTGTTTGCTTAGAGTTTATCTGGAGAGGTGAAGAAATGATTCAAGGATCCTCCTACAAGGTCTATCCCAAATATTGATGATTTCCAAACTCTTTTCTTGGATAGGTGGGAAGATAAGAATAATCCTCTGCAAATTTTAGCCCAATACAATACAATCTGAAAAAGGAAAATTTTGAGTCTGTACATGAGTTTTCAAGTAGGTTTATGAGGGTGTATAATTCAATTTTTGTCAATATAAAACCCCTTGTGGGAGCTGCAAAGTTGCATTATGATTATGCATTTGATAGTGATTTTGTTTACTATTGAGGGAGAGAAAATCAACTAATTTACCTACCATGTTTAAAGATGCTTTGGAAGTGGAGGCTAATTTGATGGCTTCTGGTAAAATGAAGCAAAGAGTTGAGGTAGATAAGAGAAGGATTAGAGAATAAAATTAAGTCTCAACCTCTTCTTCCACAGATGCAAAATTTTACATCACGATGAGAACCATGGAAAGGCTCATGGATAGATTATCCCTGGACAATAGGCCTCCAAACATAGATCATCCTAAACCACAAATCAGGAACCCTAAATTTAGGAAACCTCCTCCCCCATAGATTAGACAAAAAATGGTACACTCTTGCACCTAAAGGGGGGTATTACATTGAATAAAAAAATGGGACTCTCGTTCAATTTAATGGAGAGGGTACATTGATCAAGTGAAAATGTTAGTGGTTAAACAAAATCACCACATACAATTTTGAAACTGGTTAGTGGTTAAACAAAATCACCGCATACCATGAAATTGTTTAGTGGTAAAACAAAACCACTAGATACATGGTATCATATACAATGATCAAAGAGTTATTGAAGAAGACTCCAAATCTCAAACTTGGATCCCTTCGACATACTTCTCACCTTTCAGGTAACAATGAGGAGAATACTAATGATGATTTTAAAAATTTGAGTTTTGACAAGAACAACAACATAGTTGCAAATTAAATATTTCACTACTTATGGTTTAGTTGAATCATACACAAGATGTTTATTGACACTATTTGTGTGTCATTTTCTGACAACATTATTTGGACATCTTGTTCACTTGGATGATTATTACAATTTGTTATTGTTGCTTGGTTTTTTATCGAGCTGTCGAGTGTTGTTCAGGAAAACACACCCTTATAACCTAGGGCCTATGGGGTTACCAACTTACTAAACTAACTTGTAGACAATCATCCATTTCGGAAATTGAAATTGAAATAGGAAGAAAACTGAGCATACCTTATTTATGACGGTTGATCCTAGCTTTTCTTCTTCTCTTGATCAACTTGCTTCCACAACTTCCAGGGTATCTCCAATCACCTGCAAAGAACAATATCTTCCTACAATATATTATATATTATATCAATGGTTAATTAAATAACATGTTCATAATAGACAACGAGATCATTCATAAATCACAATATACAAGAGTGTAAAAGACACAGTATTGGAAGAAGAACTTTCTTTATTGATAAACAAATGAGATGAGATTACAACCCAACGTCTGAGACAAGGACTCCTCTGCAAACCAAGGACACTAAGATCTGCTACTCCAAGATGTTTGAAGGCATACCACCAACATAACTTTCCGCTATCAATTATGATTTATTAGCCTCAACCCCTACCCTCTATTTATACATGAGGAAAGAGAGAGGTTTCTATGGTTGAGATGGTTGAGGAAGTTGGGATAGTTATGATTAAGGGCCCAACTATCCTCGACTAATCTTATTTATATTTTTTAACTCTAAATTAAGGCATATGCAACTATTGATACTGGAAAGTCACGTATGATACGGGAATTTCTCTAAGGAAACCTGCGAGTGCAATCCCTAAAAATGTATACACGAGTTGCAATGCACATACTCGCGTATGATACGTGGGTTTCTATGCAAATAGTCGCGTATTCAACCCTAATTTCCAAACAAAAATATATTCAGCTGGTAAGGTGATGTTGTATCAAAGTTCATGCATGTCTATAGTTTTTTGGCTACTTCAATCCAATTTGTCCTTTTGTGTTCTGACACATTGGGTATCAGTACTCGGACGGAGAAGTACCAGTTTACATGATAAAATATGCCCCCTAATGTATGGGTCAGAGGGAAGCAATGGCCGAAATACATTACAATCTTTGAATCTTGGAGAACTTGGTTACCAAGGGAGCAGAGGAGGTACCTGAAATAAATACAGATCAGATTCATATACAAAATCATATCTGAGAATGCCATGTTCAATATAGCAGAACACTATCTCCTTTACAATATTTGATTACATCATATGATATAGGTAACAAAACCACACATATTATAAAGGTGGGTTGAATCCATAATATACAATGTGTTGAAATATTGGTCAATACTGAGAGAGGGGGGGTGAATCAATATTGTTAAATTTTTACCATTTTAACCACTTATTCATTTTACTTATTAAAAACATATAATCACCAAGAACACACATAACACAAATTTAACATGGAAGCCCAAATGGGTAAACCACCAATACTTCCTATTACCACAAAATTGTTATTTACAAATATTTTTTCTTGCTGCTACAGACAAGGATGGTATCACACCCTGTTTACCAGCAACTACTGGAAGGAGGCTACGATCCCCTGGTTTATCAACTACTACTGAAATGAGGCCATGACCCCCTGGTTTATCAACTACTGTTGAAAGGAGGCCATGACCCCCTGTTTTATCAGCTACTACTGAAAGGATGCTATGACACCCTATTTACCAGCTACCACTGGAAGGAGGATACAACCCNCCTGCCCTAGCACCACCTTGCTACCCTAATATGTTTTCTATAAGCTGCTAGATTTATTTTCCCTCCACTCTCTATCACAACCACTGGTCTCTACTTCTGCTTCTATGATCAGGACCACAGTGATGCCCACTTTCTTCTTCATAATTCTATTTATATATGTTTTTACTTTTCTTTCGAATCATTGCACATGCCTCTTCATCATTGTGCCTCTTCACATATATTATAATGAATTTATTATTTTGTTCATTATATATATTTTTAATTAATCAATTAATTAAAAACTCCTTATCATCTTGTGCCTCTTAAAATCTTTTAGGCTTGCGTGCTACCTCTAATGGGCTTCACATCTCATATAATGAATTTATTATTATGTTTATTATATATTTTTAATTAATCAATTAATTAAAAACTATTTATCATCTCGTGCCTCTTCAAATCTTTTAGGCTTTTGTGCTACCTCTAATGGGATTAACATCTCAAAGATGCGAGTTTTCTTCATCTGAGCATGCATCCTTCACCTGCATGCTTCCTCCATTTCTCAACATGCAGGCTCCATACATCTTCAGAACACAAGATTCCTTTCCTTTTGGAATGTGAGCTTCCTCAAACCCTCTATGGGCGTCCTTAGTTTCTTCTGGGAATTCCTAGACCCCTGTGAACTTTCGCATTCTCTATTTCCACAATCATCTTGAGTCGTTGATCTCATTTCGGGATTTTTCATGACCTTAGATCTATGGGTGGCAGAAATTGAAAAATCAACATTTGAACCAAGTTTTCCGCACTTTTCATCACTTTTCGATTTCCACATTTTGTCTTTATACCTCAGTGATTCTGCACCGTTGATCTTCTTTGGGATTCGTCCTCACCGTTGATCTACCAGATCGCAGAATGCGGAAATGTAACATATCCTTAATTCATTTCTCGACTTTCCAATTTCCGATTTATGTTTTTTGGTCTTCGGATTTTCAGACTGCAGATCTCTTGCGGAACGATTCTCAATAGTCCGATCTCGGCCTTCCCCTTTCCTCCTTTTGAACTTCAGATTGCGGAACTGTAACATTTCCTAAAGTCATTTCTCAACTTTCCAATTTTCAATTTTCAATATTCGGACTTCATATTTTTCAGACAGTAGATCTCTTGCAGAACGATTCTCAGTCGTCTGATCTCAGCCTTCCGCTTTCCATCTTCTAGAATTTGGATTGCGGAAATGTACCATTCCCTGAAGTCATTTCTCAACTTTCTGATTTCTAATTTCTGCTTTTTGGTCTTTGGATTTTTCAGACCATAGATATCTTGAGGAACTATTTTCAATCGTTCGATCTCGACTTTCTGCTTCTGGCTTCTAGACTTAGAATTGCAGAAATGTACCATTTCCTGAAGTCATTTCTCGAATTTCCGATTTCCAATTTCTGCTTTCTGGACTTGTCTTTTGTGAACCGTTGATCTGTTTTAGTGGACTGTTCCTTAGTCGTTTGATCTAGATCATTTTACGGAACTTCATCTTTTCGGTTTAATGTTTGTGAAACTAGTTTTCAATCATCATATCTTAGTGCGGGATTAATCTTAGCTATCTGATCTTGATCTTTTGCGTAACTTCTCAATCTTAGCTGTCCGATCTTGATCTTTTGCGTAAGTTCTCACCTATCCACTTACCTTGCGGATCTCTTTCTCATCCATAGATCTTCTTTTGTGAATTAATCTAGATCATTGATCTTCTAGATCAGATTGTGGAAACTCAACTTTACAAAAGCATTGAACCTCTAATTTCCATACTTCTACTCCCACACTACTTTCTTCCTAGCCGTCGATCTTATGTGGGGAGAATCCCGACCATTGATTTCAAATCAACATGGATTTCTTTTGGATGAGTGCTTTGTTTAGCAGAACAATCTTTAGTTGTTAGATCTTATTGTGGTTTCGATATTGACTGAAGTATATGTTCATGCTGCATTTGGAAAAATGTATGGGGCCTATCAGGTCATACCGGGCTCTAGGATGGTGAGATTCTCATGGAGTCCAAACACCTAGAGCCCCGAAAATACCTTTTTTCTATGCGTCGAACAAGTAATGTGAGAGATATCTTTATAAACACATAAAATTGTCACTCCGCTGCCAATGTGGTATAATACATGAGCTGGTTTTCAATATTACTCAAGTTCAGAACTTCCTTCTGAAACCTTATTTTGGAAAATCAATAAATTCATCTTCAGACATGTTCAAGGAGAACTAAGGCCATGGTTAGATATAAAAACCAACACACTACAAGACCCCCATGTGCTGCTGACCTTTACTCTAACCCATAATTTATGGCAAGCATCCTCTTGAGGCTACTTAGTCATTTTTACCTTCACTAGTGTAAAACCCTGTTTTGGAAGGGCTATATCTTTCTACTCATATATGTTTAAGTCAAACTGAGACCTTTAATAGATAGCCATTATAACAAAGTATATCCTACCATGATCCTTCTTTCCACCTCATCATCTATTCCATGCCATGCCTTGTCATCATATATGCCATTTCATCATTCGTGCCATGTCATCACTACCTTTGTCTTTCCTTTGAATTATACTACCATTATGTACTTGGTTATTCCTTTGTCATCAGTGAACACTTTTGACATTAATGAAAACTATACACTCAACAATCTCCCCCTTTGGCATTGATGGAAACCTATAAACACTATCCCCCTTTGACGACAATGAAAAAGGATAACCTGTTATGCCAGTGTTGCACCTATTTTGATATAGGATTTATTGCCTCTCTTCTTTTTTACAACTCCTCTTGTCATCATATCTCCCCTTTAACTGAACTTGGTTATTTAACCAAAGTATTATTATTTATCTTAACATTTCCTTTCTTGCAACAGGTTTTGGGATGATAACTTCACTAATAGATCTATGGGCTCCCCTTGTCACTGTACTTCCTCTCCTTTGTCAACATTTTTGTGACAGAGTTTACATTCAACATTTTTTTTCACACACTGTTCCATTTTTTGTTTATGATACATGTTTTTTGTAACTCTTTTACTGCTACCATATCTAATGGTCTTATTCTTCCTGTAAGTTAACTTGTCTCCGCTTTTACCAAAATTATTTAAGCATGTGCATTTAGGTCTTCAAATAAAAACATAGCATGTATTGTTGGACTCTTTTGGCTTTAAATCTATATTATCAACTGTCCAGAGACCCATAAATTCAGATCCTCATCACAGATATTACTTCAGTTTATTACATAGTTTCTCTGATCTCAATATCTTGGCCACAAAGACTCATAACCTCAACCCTTTCCTTTGTCAATGTTGAACTCGTTCTGCTACTTTATCATTATACTGATTTTTTATTTTTCATATCATATTTGAGTTTTCTTCTACTGTCAATAATTTTTATTTGTTGTGACTTCAAATACTAAGTGAGCATAATCATCTTTATCTTTTATTTTGATTGCAGACATCATGGTCTTCATGACTCTCACATGTTGTTGTTCTCATGTTACTTCATAGGCTTTACACTTTCTCTTATGTTATATATACATCAATATTATCATTTAACCTTGATCACCCATTATCTTTGAGGAAGATAGCTTTCAATATACCAATTGGAATTTCCTGATTTTAAACTCCCCCTGAGTATATGATCATTTCTAATGGTATTTTTAGGGTTCTCTTTCAAACATGAGAGATCTTTTAGGAAAGGATCCCACAATCATCACTACATCTTCATCACCTTCATTTTTATCGGTGTATTCTTTTACATCTCCATCTTGTTTTTCCTTATAATGGATGCCATTTTTATCTATGGCATAATTATGTTCATCGTCATGTTTGGAGACCTCACATATGTTTGAAATATTTATTTCTTCTATACCTTTGTAGTCTTCCTTTCTTCTTCATATCTTCCCATGACGTACTCTGCTTACTGGTTTTTCATTTCTTTGTTGCTTGGTTCTCATCTTCCATACCCTTTTCTGAGTTTCCTTGGAAGGTATGTATGTACTATTCTTGCATTGTCTTGCAAAGTGCCCAATATTGTGACATATGAAACATATAATAAGTCTTTTTCCATTTGAGTTGTTGATGTATTTCTTTTTCAGACCTTGATCTTCTTCTTTGATTCTACAATCATCAAGTTTGTGACAATCTTTGGTTCTAGTAATGACTCTTTTCATTTGCATGTCTTCTGAAATTTTCCATCTTGAGAGCATGAACATAATTATGATGACTGGACTTCATTTCTTTGTTATTCTTTTGCTGCCTAGGTGTATCTTTGGAAGCATCATGTTGATATTTAACATCTTCAACATCTTCATGAATGATGGAGCTTGATCCTTTATGATTATATTGAAGACTGGTTTTATCCCTGGGGGATCTTTGTAAGCTGAGACTTTATTAAGAGCTTTAGTACTTTCCTTGAACTTCTCACTAACAGTCATTTGTTCTTTTATCTTCTTTACTTCTTCCTTGAATTCAACAACTTCTTGTTTTAATCTCTCGACCTATTCCATACTAGCCAACACTTGTTGTCTTGAATTGTGCAGCTCTTCTTGGAGGGTTTTGACTTTCTCTTCTTTTGACTTCTTCTCTTCTTGATATTTTGACAATTTTTCTTTCAAGACTTTGTTCCTTTTCCTACATTTTTCAATTTCATCTATAGAAGCCATGTATTGAGTTTCTATGTCCACTTATGATTCCTCATATGAATTTGATCTCCCTATAAATAAATTTTCTTCATCTTCACTTACATCCTCAAGAATAGCAAGTCTTCCTTCTGCTCTTTGCTCAACTGGCTAGAGGTTTTTTTATCTTGTCTTAAAGTTCCTTTGCATAGTTGCATTCACCTATCTTCTCTTTGACATCATCAGGTAACCCATCAAGGATTGTAACCATTTCCATTGAGTTACTTTTCTTGGATTTATTTTGAGATGGAGTCCTTATCCTCTTTGGTGGGAAGTAATCAATGATCATTGAATTCCATACATCATGTCCCAATGCCTTCAGATAAAATTTCATTCTTGTACTCCAAAATATGTATTCTTCTTTTCCAAGTATTGGAGATCCATTTACTGTGTAAATATATTATTGTCGATCCATAGTGGTTTTAATAGGATCTTCCTTCCAGTGGTTAAACTACAGTGAAGGAACATGCTCTAATACTAATTGTTGAAATATTGGTCAATACTAAGAGGGGGGGTGAATCAGTATTGTTAACTTTTTACCATTTTAACCACTTATTCATTTACTTATTAAAAACATATAATCAACAAGAACACACATAACACAAATTTAACGTGGACGCCCAAATGGGTAAACCATTGAATACTTCCTATTACTGCAAAATTGTTATTTACAAATAGTTTTTCCTTCTGCTACAGGCAAGGATGGTATCATACCCTGTTTACCAGAAACTATTGGAAGGAGGCTATGATCCCTCGGTTTATCAGCTACTACTAAAAGGAGGCCAGGACCCCCTAGTTGATCAGCTACTACTGAAAGGAGGCCACGACCCCCTCGTTTATCAGCTACTACTAAAAGGATTCTACAACACCCTATTTACCAGCTACCACTGGAAGGAGGCTAAAACCCCCTACAGCATTTTTTCCTGCCCTAGCACCACCCTGCCACCCTAATATGTTTTCTGTAAGCTACTAGATTTATTTTCCCTCCATTCTCTGTCATACCCACTAGTCTCTGCTTCTGCTTCTATCATCTGGACCACAGTGACACCCACTTTCTTCTTCATAATTTTGTTTATATATTCTTTTACTTTTATTTCGAATCATTGCACATGCGTCTTCATCATCGTGCCTCTTTACATCTCTTATAATGAATTTATTATTCGGTTCATTATATATATTTTTAATTAATCAATTAATTAAAAACTTGTTATCATCTCGTGCCTCTTCAAATATTTTAGGCTTGCGTGCTATCTCTAATGAGCTTCACATCTCATATAATGAATCTATTATTTTGTTTATTATATATTTTTAATTAATCAATTAATTAAAAACTCTTTATCATCTCATGCCTCTTCAAATATTTCAGTCTTGCGTTCTAACTCTAATGGGCTTCACATCTCAAAGATGTGAGTTTTCTTCATCTGAGCATGCATCCTTCACCTACAGGCTTCCTCCGTTTTCAACACACAAGTTCCATACATCTTCAGAATGCAAACTTCCTTTCCTTCTGGTATACAAGCTTCCTCAAACCCTCTATGGGAATCCTTAGTTTATTTTGGGCACTCCTAGACCCCTGTGACCTTCCGCATTCTCTATTTCCACAATAATCCTAAGCCGTTGATCTCATTTCGGGATTTTTCTTGACCATAGATCTATGGGTGGCAGAAATCAGAAAATCAACATTTGAACCAAGTTTTCCGCACTTTTCATCACTTTCTAATTTCTACATTTTGTCTTTTCGCCTTAGTGATTCTGCACCATTGATCTTCTTCAAGCTTCATCCCGACTATTGATCTACCAAATCACGGAATGTGGAAATGTAACATTTCCTTAAGTCATTTCTCAAATTTCTGATTTCTGCTTTCTGCTTTTCGGTCTTCGTATTTTCGGACTTTAAATCTCTTGTGGAATGATACTCAGCCTTCCGCTTTCTACCTTCCGAACTTCAGATTGCGGGAATGTAACATGTCCTGAAGTTGTTTCTTGACTTTCTAATTTCTGGACTTTGTATTTTCTGGACGGTAGATATCTTGCGGAACGATTCGCATCCATCTGATATCGAGCTTCCTCTTTCTGCATTCCGGACTTCGGATTGCAGAAATGTACCATTTCTTGAAGTCGTTTCTCAACTTTTCGATTTCTGATTTCTGCTTTCCAGTCTTCAGATTTTTCGGACCATAGATATCTTGTGAAACAATCTAGACCATAATGACGCCCACTTTCTTCTTCATAATTATGTTTATATATGCTTTTACTTTTCTTTCGAATCATTGCACATGCCTCTTCATCATCATGCCTCTTTACATCTCTTATAATGAATTTATTATTCTGTTCATTATATATATTTTTAATTAATCAATTAATTAAAAACTCATTATTAGCTCATGCCTCTTCAAATAGTTTAGGCTTGCATGCTACCTCTAATGGGATTCACATCTCATATAATAAATCTATTATTTTGTTTATGATATATTTTTAATTAATCAATTAATTAAAAACTCTTTATCATCTTGTGCCTCTTCAAATCTTTCAGTCTTGCATGTTACCTCTAATGGGATTCACATCTCAAAGATGTGAGTTTTCTTCGTCTGAGCATGCATCCTACACCTGCAGGCTTCCTCCATTTTCAACATGCAGGCTCCATACATCTTCAAAATGTGGGCTTCCTTTCCTTCTGGTCTGTGAGCTTCCTCAAACCCTCTGTGGGAATCCTTAGTTTCTTATGGGAATTCCTAAACCCCTGTGACCTTCCGCATTCTCTATTTCCACAATAATCCTGAGCCGTTGATCTCATTTCGGGCTTTTTCCACAGTTTTCATCACTTTTCGATTTCCACATTTTGTCTTTCCTCCTCAGTGATTCTGCACCATTGATCTTATTCGGGCTTCAATATCCTGACCGTTGATCTACCAAATCGCAGAATGTGGAAATGTAACATTTCCTTAAGTCATTTCTCAAATTTTTGATTTTTGATTTTCGTTTTCTGGTCTTTGGATTTTCAGACCTCAAATCTCTTGCGGAATGATTCTCAGTCGTCCGATCTCGGCCTTCCTCTTTCCGCCTTCCAGACTTCGTATTGCGGAAATGTAACATTTCCTGAAGTCATTTCTCGACTTTTTGATTTTCGATTTTCGATTTTCGGACTTCGGATTTTCTAGATGGTAGATCTCTTGCTGAACGATTCTCAGTCGTCCAATATCGGCCTTCCTCTTTCCGCATTCTGGACTTCAAATTGCGGAAATGTGCCATTTCCTGAAGTTGTTTCTTGACTTTCTGGTCTTCGGATTTTTCGGACTGTAGATCTCTTGTGGAATGATTTTTCAGTCATCTAATCTCAACTTTCCATCTTCCCAACATCGGATTGCGTAAATGTACCATTGCCTGAAGTCATTTCTCGATTTTTTGATTTTCAATTTCTACTTTCCGAACTTGTCTTTTCCAAACCGTTGATCTTTTTTAGCAGATCGCTCCTCAGTCGTCCAATCTAGATCCTTTACGGAACTTCATCTTTTTGGTTTAACGTTCTCAGAACTAGTTTTCAACCATCGTATCTTAGTGCGGGATTAATATTAGCCGTATCACCTATCCACTTACCTTGCAGATCTCTTTCTCAGCCATAGATATTCTTTTGCGGATTTAATCTAGACTGTTGATCTTCTAGATCAGATTGCGGAAACTGAGCTTTACAAAAGCATTGAACCTCTGATTTCTGGACTTATGCTTTTGCACTATTTTCTTTTGAGTCATCTATCTTATGCGGGGAGAATCCTGATCGTTGATTTCAAATCAACGCAGATTTATTCTAGATGAGTGATCTGTTTAGAGGATCAATCTTTAGCCATTGGATCTTACTGCGGCTTCGATCTCGACTGTCGGATTTGTTGATTGCGCATCTGGAAAAAGGTATGGGGCCTATCATGTCATCTCGGGCTCCAGGCTAGTGAGCTTCTCATGGATTCCAAACACCCAGTTCCCCCCACAATACCTTTTCTCTACGTGTTGAACAAGTTATGTGAGAGATCTCTTTATAAACACATAAAAATGTCACTCTGCGGCCAATGCCGGATAATACATGAGTCAATTTTCAATATTAGTCAAGTTCAGAACTTCCTTCTGAAACCTTGTTTTTCCATATCAATAAATTCATCTTCATACATGCTCAAGGAGAACTAAGGCCATGGTTAGATATATAAACCAACACACTACAAGACCCCCATGTTCTTCTGACCTTTACTCTAACCCATCATTTATGGCGTGCATCCTCTTGGGGTTACTTAGTCATTTTTACCTTCACTAGTGTAAAACCCTATTTTGGCATGCCTATATCTTTCTCCTCATAGATGTTTAAGTCAAACTGAGACCTTTAATATATAGAAATTATAACAAAGTATAGCCTACCATGATCCTTCTTTCCACCTCATCTTCTATTCCATGCCATGCCTTGTCATCATATATGCCATTTCATCATTCATGCCATGTCATTACTACCTTTGTATTTCCTTTGAATTATATTGCCATTATGTACTTGGTTATTCATTTGTCATCAGAGAACACTTTTGACATCAATGAAAACTATATACTCAACAATCTTTACAATCAGAGGGAAGAGATGGTCGAAATACATTACAATCTTTTAATCTTGGAGAACTCAATTACCAAGGCAGCAAAGGAGGTACCTGAAACAAATACATATCAGAGTCATTTACAAAATCATATCTGAGGATCCCATGTTCAATATAGCAGAACACTAGCTCCTTTACAGTATTTGATTACATCATATGATACGGGTAACAAGACCACGCATATTACAAAGGTGGATCGAAGCCACAATATACAATGATGAGTCTTCAAAATCTGGAAGCTGTGTAGTTGAACATAACACAATCTTGCACAACTTAGGTCATAGAGGTGAACCTAAGGTCTTCATTGAAATCCAAAGGAAACAGTACAATCCATACCATGCGAATAGATGTGCTGAAGTCAAACATGGAAGGAACTCAACAGAATTTCTGAAAATGAGTGATACTCACACCTGGAGCAAAGGAGTTCACCAATAATGGTAGTGAATCCTAAGGTACCATCATCAAAACTCTAGGTCTTCATCTTCAGGAGATGTTGATGAGAAACCGTAATGTGATGAGGAAGGCAATGAATCCTCCAATGGATCACAAGAGTAACTAGGAACTGTATACGGGAAGGTATACACAAGTAATTTCAGATAGGATAATGATGGAATCGGAATAATAATCATATCAAGGTACAAATCCTTAAATAGTGAGCATGACACAGAGATGACCCAAGGTAACTTTTGACTTGCTGATAGGAAAGCTAGACTTATCTGTCATGTAGGAGACATGATCAAATTCCCCATGTATAAAGGACAAGTGGAGGAGTAAAAACTTGAAGTAATAGCTAAGTTGAAAGTGTAAACTGAAACATGAGTATCAGAAAGTTTAGAGAGTGATTTTTTCAAGGAGGACATGTTTCCACTGTTTATAACCCAAAGAGATTAATTCTTCCTTATCTTTCCTATTAAATTTTAACGAGTCTAGGAAAGTCAACTCGGGTTTCTCTTCATTTTTTACAATCTTGAAGAGGGGAGATAATAATGCTTGATAATGCCACTAATTCATGGATTTTACAAGCCCGAACTAGCACATGCTCAGTGGTGTTTTCATATTTTGAGAGTTTGAAAGCTTCGAAGAAGACTCTAGGGGGGTTATTTTTCATAAAATTTAGTCTCTTGAGGCCGAAAAAAGTATAAAACAATCCACAGAAGAACTCTCTTAGCTCCCGAAGGACTAAGGTATACATTTTTTGTACTTAGTCGGCAAGGTCCGAAAAAGGGGTAAACTAATACTAGACCGAAGCACCTTCAGAAACGACAGATATCTTGAGTTTAACAAGTGTGAAGGAAGGCAAGATCACTCAGAAATATCCATTTGATTACGATAAATGGGGCTTACAACAGTAAAATCAATGCTTTGTTCTTTAGGTTTTGCGAGCATGACAAAGACATAAGGTATGCTCGAAATATTTTTCATGTTTGGGTCCAGAGCATGAAAAAGAGAAAACTAAGCTCATACCAGGTGTTCCTTTTACCGTAAGTTTAGTCCGTCAGTTCTGGAAAAGTGATAAACCTATACCTGAGAATACTCTTCTCAATTATGAAGAAAAGAGAGTGCTCCTTTTTCATAAATATTCCACATGGTCCGAAAAAATGATAAACTACTATCAATGTGGATGCTCGTTCACTTATTCTTAACGAGTCTGAACGAACAAGTTCACTCGGCAGTCAAGTCTATTTTTAGGAGTTAGACCTGGGCCTAAAGAAACTCCATAAGTGTGGGGAGCCTTATAACAGGGATAGATCATAAAAGATGAAAAATGAGGCTCATTTTGTCATGAAAAAATACTAAGAAGCCTCCCGCAAACCTAGCACAACTACGGCCTGGGTACCAGAAAGACAATAAATTGTTCTAAACTATGATACCCATGAAGAGGAGGCCCTATCCATGGAGGAACAATGATGCAAACAAGGTAAAAATGGTTTAACACCATAGTCCATGGTCAAAGAGGTAATCCTAGGGTTAAATAATAGAGAAGGTATAAATGAAAAGGTACATATGAAGGACCAAATCCTATCCCATATGAGAGGATAACCACTTCTTAAATATCTCAAACTTGTTGCACTGAGTAAAAAGTCATGGTATTAGTCCATTTATAAAATTTATTTTTAAACTATAGACCATGGGTCCAAAAATTTGATTTTTTTCTCCAAATAGTTCAAAAACAAAAAATAAAGCATACCATTTGATAATTTACCCAATTCAGAAATTTTTTACCTCTGACTTCAATTGCTTACTGAGGATAAACCAGTGGACCAAATGGACATCTGTTAGTTGCAGGTTGGTAGACTCTCCCTTCTCCTTCTTTTCATCCATTCTAATTTTTATTTTTGTGAAAAAAATTATGGTTTTATGCTAGCCCTAAGAGGGTCAGGCGGCATACGCGAGTATGCTACTACAACAGTCGCGTACACACATAAAACTTGTAAATTGGCCAAAATTAAAAGAAACTAATGGATTCTAATGGTTAATAATGGTCAATGGAAAGGTATACAATGGTTCTAGAATGAGGGAAAGAGAGCATGAAGACATGGATCAAGAAGCTCTACAGTAGTTCCCAACATTACAATCTTTACAACAATGTGGTTTGTTGAAGTTCTACTGCACTTCTGGCATGAGGTCTAGTGTATGTTTACTAGAGAAATTGATCAGCTACTAGGATCACTACCTTGGTTCCTTTGATCTTCAAGGAGAGATTTTGGAGGTCACATTAGAGGACATGTATTTTATTATAGGGTTGTCTCGCAGAGGTATGCCCGTGAACCTCGAGGGTACAGGTAGGGGTGGTGACCCTATGAGTATCCAAGACTATATTGACACTTACTTCCCACCAGGCACATAGAAGAAGGGGACATGTATCCCTATTGTTCACATTACGAGCTTTCCATTACAGGTAGTGGTAAGCATTGTGGTAAGAATTGTCGGATCTTCTGCATTGCATCTAGCTACTCAGACTCAAATGCGGATTATGGTGGAGTGCATGCAGGGTATAGTATTTGACTGGTGTTCAGGTATGATCCCAATTATGAGGAAACAACTCTCTGACTGCAAAAGAGGTCACATGAATAAATTTGGATACTCAAGTATTTTAGTGGCATTCTTCTTTGAGAGAGTGCCTTCTATTAGCCCCACAGTAGCGCTACCACCACCTTCCCCTCAACAGCCTAGACTTACCAGATGGGGGGAGGTTTTTATCCATCAGGGTGGTGGACGATCTAGCTGTGGTAGGAACGGAAAGTACCAGCTCTTGAGCAGTTCCCGTACGTCGGACTAGATTTCCGAGTAGATAAGGATCTTGTCCTCCTGCCAGGGGAGGCTTGGGGATAGATAAGTATTTTTATTTTTATGTTTTTTTCTTTTTATGAATTTTAATCATAAAGTTATATACATATGTATAAGAGTTTTAATCCATTTTAAAATGTTTTAAAATGCAAATATTGGACCGTACGCCTTGATGGGAACCCTAGGACTTTTGTGCGGCCTACACAGGGTAGGGACCAGAGTATACTTCGAGTTCTTGAGGGGAAGCTGGCCAGGATAATTCAAGGGGTCCCTACCATGCATATAGAGCAGATTCCCATTGTGCTATAGGATTTTATAGTATGGATTTTGACTACTTGGATACGCCTACTGAGGAGGGTAGCTAGGGTCATTATAAATTATAGGGAGGCCGAAGAGGAAACCGAATATAAGGAGGCTGAGGAGCAGTCTTAGAT
>LPNX010287431.1:853879-887182 GCA_001517045.1 Pseudotsuga menziesii | reverse complement strand
TATATATATATATATATATATATATATATTACCTGGTTATTTACATATGTTCCAAATGTATCTGTTATGTTTATTTTACAAAATGTGTGTTAAGTGCCAATCTGGAATGTAGTTTGCATAAGCATCAATGGTTGTATTTTCATTTCTTGGAATGTGATTAAATGAAATATATTTGAAGTTTCTTGCAATTAATCTAACTTGCAAAATTTGACGTAACAAAGTAGGGGTTCCCACCTGATAGTCTCCATTGAGTTGGGAAACCACGAGTTGAGAGTCAAGTCTGACCTCCAAATGGGTAATTCCACATGATGCGTCATCCCATAACAACTCAATAACAGCCCTGTACTTGGCCACATTATTAGTAGCAGGACCTAAGCAAGTTCCTCCAGAGGCAACTAGATGTCATGAGGGTGAATAGATGACCCATGTGGTTGAAGCCAGGTTACAAGTATGGCGGCTAGCATCATCCACAAAACCTACGAACCACTCAGCTGACATCTGTAACAACCAACAGATTAAATCAAAAACAATAACCAGCTAACTATTGTACATAAAAATACATACAATAAAAATACAAGAACAAGCACCATGCCTAGGTGTAGTACTTCTTCAGGTAGAGCCCATTTCTAGGACTAGGAAACTTATTTCCATCAAAACCAGTTAGCTCATACACTCCTTTTTTCAATACCTTTGACACAACACAAGGACCTAACCACATGGACTTGAATTTTCCTACCCCTAGGGGTTCTTTGTCTTGATCCCAGAGCAAGACAAGCTCCCCTTCAAAGAAAAATCTTGGCTTAATTGCTTTGTCATATTAGTTTTTTACCCTATTTGTACAAGTGTCATTTGCTGTCAATGTATCTCTACGTCGTTCATCTATCTTTTCCAAGTGTAGCAAACGTTCTTCTAATTCTGTAGTAGTGTGGAGTACATGAATGGCTATCTTGAGAGACGGAATTTCACATTCGACCGGAGTGGCTGCTTCCACCTTGTGAACGAGTTGGAAAGGTGAAAAACCTGTAGCAGTATTGACATTAGTCCAATAATCCCAAATTGTAGGATATAGCATGATGTGCCAATTTTACTGGCTTGTGTTAATGGTACACTTTAGAATAGTCTTCAAGGTCTTATTTACTGCCTCTACTTGGCCATTCGCTTGCGGGTAGAAGGAAGATGAGTGATCTTACTTGAACCCTAGCATGGTAGTCAGCTCGGTCATCATACTATTCTGAAAGTGACTACCATGGTCAGTGACAATCTCCTTTGGAATACCAAAATGAGTAATGATCTAGTTAAACATGAATTAAGTTGGCGTTTCACCGTCTGCTTTGAAGGTAGGAATTGACTCTGCCCACTTGGTGAATTAATCAACAACGACAATGATATATTTGTGCCCCCCAACCGAAACTAGATTTCACATCACGTAATCCACCCCCCACTTAGTTAAGGGGCCCACCGCAATTATGGGAAACAACAGAGCAGGATGTGACCGCATTTTCCTGGTGTAGAGCTGACACGGATGATAGTGCTTCATAGCCTCCACACAATATTTAAATATCATGGGTCAGAAACAATCGACATGTAAAATCTTCTGGGTCGTTGCTAACCCAGATAAATGACCCCCACACACTCCACTATGAGAGTCATTTTGGACACGCACAGCCTCCTTGTGGGTGAGGCAGTGACACAAAACAAAATATACCCCTCTATGGTACAAAGTATCACCGATGATCAGGTATTTTTTCGCATTCACTCACAATTTGTGTTGCTCTTCCCTCGAGAAGGATGCAGGACACTTCAAAGTATGGAGATATATAAGGATATCTCTGTACCAGGTATCAGAGGTGGAAATCAGAAATATATACTCATCTAGGAATGAGTCATCTTCAACCACTACATTCTCTTCTTTAGGAAATTCTGAGATAAGCTCTACAAAAACTAAGGACTTTTTGGATTTAGCAGACTGAAAATCCAAGTCAAACTCTTGGAGAATGACTATCCATTTATTGAATTTTCCCCCGATTATGTGTCGAGACAAAACATATTGAAACTGATTTACATCCGCCACCACTGTGGTTGTCCTTAGTAATATGTAGTGACACAACCTCTGAACAGCATAAGCAGTTGTTAATGCTAACTTCTTGACGTGGGAGTATCTGATTTCAGGACCAACTAATGAATGACTGAGATAATAGACAACATGCTCTTAGATATTGTTATCCTCCTAAAAAAATACCACCCCAATGGTCTACTTTGACGTAGCCAGATACAATATAAATTCTTTAGAGTAATCTGGTGGACGTAATAAAGGAGCCGACAGCAAATCCTTTTTCAATGCCTCGAATGAAAGTTATGTGGTTTCATCCCATACAAATGGAGTGTCCTTCTTGAGAAAGCGCATGAAACCCTTAGTTATCTTGGCATAGTTAACTATAAAATGTCGAAGGAAATTATATTTCCCTTGCAGGATCTGAAGTTTCTTGATAGAACGAGGAGGCAGATTTACAATGGCCTCAACTTTCAAAGGATCTACCTAAATTCCTTTGTTCAATACGATAAACCCGAGTAATCTCCCTGACTCAATGTATAAAATACACTTGTAGGGATTCAAGCGTATTTTGTAATGTATACATCATTCAAAAATTAAGCGAAGGTGATCTAGATGGTCCCTCCTCTTACGAGAATGGGCAGGTAGATCATCTAGATACGACTCGACAATATTCTTAGTGTCGAGGAAGGCAAAGCTCATTGCCCGCTGAAAGGTATCCCCCACATTTTTCAAACTAAAGGGCATTTTCTTATACGCGAAGGTACCCCATGGACAAATAAAAGTCATTTTGTGTTGATCTTCCAGCTTGATTTGGATTTGATTGTATCTGAAAAAACCATCCATAAACGAAAAAATTTCACTACCCACACAAGCATCAATGATTTGATCTATAAAGGGTGTGGGGTAGCTTTCCTTGGGACATGCTTTATTTAGGTCATGAAAATTAGTGCACATGCGTATTTTCGCTTGTTTCTTATCAATGGGAATAGGATTGGATACCCATTTCATCAGAGCAATCGGGTAGATAAACCTAGCTTTTAGCAAATTTTCCACTTCAGCCTTAATGGTTGTCGCTTTACACAGATTAACATGTCGAATATTTTTTCAAACCAGTTTAGCGTCGGGGTAGGTTCAGATTTCATGCTCTACAATCAAAGGATCAATACCTGGAATCTCCTCATATGACTAGGTAAACACGTCGCGAAATTCCTTAAATAAGGCAGTATATATGGAAATCTCCTCTGGAGATCAGTTTGCACCGATATGCACATTTTTGACAACGTCAAGGTTTGCATAGATGTTGATAGGAATGGTAATAGAGATATTTGTCATATTCACAGCAAATATTCCCTCCTTTGGAAAAGGATTAATCGGTAAATCAACATCTTCCGCCAATATCAGATGGAACTCTTGGTTTTCAATTCTACTCAGTTATGTAAGGAGGTAGGACCCATGGTGAAGATATTCACAAATATTATCTTGCCCACTCATGGCTTCCAAAATGGCTTCATTCGAAGGAAAAACCATGTCTAAGCAGCCATACGAATATAAAGAGTTCTCTGCCCAAGCAGGAAGGTAAGCTTCTTTCGACTCCTCTGAGACTGTAGAAAGAGTTGTGATAGAATCAAAAGTGGTGTCTACAATAGCTTGATAAAACACTTCCACTACAGATAAGGGCACCTAAGGTTCATGATAGGAAGGAAGGACCCAAGGATCGGTTCTATCGACAACCGTCGTGGTAGACTTCCCTACACTCATAGAACCTAGATAATTTATCATGGCTAGGATATCAAATGTGTCAGTCAACGATGAATATATTCCAACCCCAAATATCTCATTAGCTGGTTTAGTCTAATCAACCAAAGGTATAGTGGACTCATTAGTTTCAAAACATCCCTTCCGAGTGAAATTGAGTTAGTCAACAGTAACCAACTTCCCTTCGTGTGGAAAAACCACCAGTCGAAGAACGGTCAAGGCAATCACACACATGGCGTAAGTACAACTTCTCTCTAAAATCAAGTTATAATCCAAAGGAGCATCAATCACTTATAATTCAACAACCACTACTTTCCCTACCAACTTAATCTCAAATGCCGGTAGGATACCATGTAGACAGAAATACCTTCCATCGAAAGTAGTAAGTAAATTGTTTGACGAAACTAGCTCCGGGGAACCTAAAGCCTTCCATCAAGAAATTGACATTACACATGTGGAAGAACCTTCGTCAAAAACTGTATGTCCAATGGTTTTGTCACCATGAACAACATCTACTAACAAAGCCACATGATACGGTAGGAAAATATTAACATCTGACAAATTAAACTTCACCATTAGGCTCAATGAATCCATGCTGCCTAAAGTTGCTAAGAGAGCATCCCGCTAAGCAGGACAACTCTGTAAGACTTCCAATGCTGACATCGCACAAGGAGTTTGAGCCAAATATTCAACCATAGAGTAGTTAGAAGCAACCCTAGATTTAGGATTGTGAAATGCTTTTTTAAAAAGACCTTTCAGTGTTTTAGGCATTGGATCAACAGGTTTTCTAATCGTGAGAGGGTTAGAGGTTTCAACAACAGACTTACCCTTCTCAGGAGCCTCTGATTCATAATTTGTGTTTCTTATCTAGAGTAAGGTACTAAATCGTACCATATTGATATAGTTTTGATCAGGGGGAGCACTGGAAGTGCCCCCAGCTACATTAGAAACAGAAACTACATTCAGTCCTTGGGGAAATGGATCCTTTAGGACAATCGGTTGTTGATTTTTTAGCAAATTTTGAGCTTGATCCATAAGAGGGAATTGATGAGTCAAGTGGTCTCCTTGGAACAACTTACAAGGAAACTTCACCTTCTTCTTATCTTTCTTACCCCTTCTTCCCTTTCTTCTTTTTCTCGCTGGGCTGTTGATTTCCCTTTTGAGAAGATTGTGCAAAAACATTTGCATTTTGAGGTGAGGGGGCAACCTTTGTTGCCTCCACTACGAATTTCTTCATTGATAACTCATGGAGTTTCTTAGCCAGTGACTCTACAGTGGGAGAACTTACTGAACCAACCACACCATCAGCATGGGGTCTAGGCTTGGGTTTCTCAGCACTATTGGTAGACCTTGGTGCCTTAGGTATGATTTCATATAATATCCCAAACTAAGCATAAATCAAATCTAATTGTTGGGCCCTGAGGATAGCCTCTTCTTCTGTGGTCACCCCTGAAGTGGATACACCCTTAGATATATAAGGAAGTAAAGGTTTCAAGAACCATTCTAATAAGAAATCTAGAGTTATGGTGGCTATGATAAGCCTATTCCATATTCACCACTATTGGATGTGATCCGAGATGTGTGTGGATTTATTTTTCCAAAAAGTCAACAATAGGTCTATTCTTGCATCATACCAGACAAGAAGCTAGAAGTGATTGAGGAACATAGTTGATAAGTCCAAAAAAATGTCAAATGCAACAGAGGGCAGTTCAATGTACCATTTTGTTGCAACATTAGTTGATTTTCTTTGTAAAATCCTCAACCGAACAGTGGCATCGTTCAATGATTTTGAAGAGCACCATAGGTTAAAAGTGGTTATATGGGAACCTGGATCTTCACCAACTTTTCCCTCAAACTTAGGAATTTCTGAATGTAACTTGCTAGGAACAGGTGGCCACGTGGCACTATGCCGCACCGGGTCATTCATCAACTTGGACAAGTTTGGAAAGTTTAAATTTTCCAAGAAGGGAAGCATGGCCTAACTATAGCTTGAAAAGCATGAGTATGGGATGTAGAAGGACCTGCCCCTGGTTCCCAAATGAAAAGGTGGGGTTGCCCCTAAGTGCTGGTTGTGAAGTAGTTGGACTACCTTGAAAATGATTCCACCCGTAATCCATTGGATTACTTGTGTGTGGTGCATTATAAGTAGTTTGAGCTGCTCCAGATGAAACTAGAGTCTAAAAGACAAGAGCAGGTATCCCTCTGCTAAAAAGTGAAAAAGGGAGAGCTTGTGAAAGGGGTCGAAACTAGTGTCTGAAAAACTTGGCCAAAAGCGTTTGTGTCTCCAAAATGCATGCCCACATATGCAGGTGTAGGACATACATAAGGAGTGGATGGGGGAATGTGCCCCCCATTCCATGGGAAACCCTGGACAAACGAGGAGGATCCACTTGGACCGCTCTGAGCAGTATGCATGAAGGAGGGGGAAGCAAAAGGTGCACTTGGAATCTTAGTGACTAACCCACCAGAAGGATCTACTACATTAGAGGAATTTGGTGGTTGAACCACTCGAAAACTTGGTGACAAGGGTGCAGTAGATGCACTTGATCTTAAAGTACCAACCGAGGGAGGTGGCACTCCCCCAGCCAACATGGCTGAAGTGGAGGTATAAATACCCTCTCCATAGCTAGCCATAAATCTGCTCACAAGAACACCAATAATAGGTGAACTAAAGGGAATAACTTGGACGATCACATGATCGTTTAAGTCAATTAGAGGTGGGTTAAAATTCCTTACAAACTCGTCATCATGTAAGTCTTCAATATCTTACTACAGTTGTATCTTCCTGGTTAGTCCTAAGTTCTAATTCACTTGGAACTTCACTAACTCCTACTGGTTCAAAAGAACCGTCAATATCTAGTCTTCGCCTTTGAGGGGGCGGTGGAGGCTCCACTGTATCAGATGGAGGAAGGTTTTGAAACCTTCTTAACCTACAGAGAGGTTGGTCCTCCATAGCTAAAAATTTGACTCACACACACTTAAGGGCCAACTAAACACGTACAAACCAAACAACACTCATTAAAAATGTCCTAAAGTCACACAAACACAACAGATATAAGATATTCCTTCCAAAGGAAATCCTGAGACGATTAGGGCCCAGGTCCAACCAATGAAGACTGATAGATGGTTACTTGGAGTCCCGTGAAGATGTTCTTGGGAAAAAGCGCTAGAATCACCCAACCACACTCCCACACTATCTACCGGGGTTACCTTCCAAGTCCATCCAAGGTATACCATAAATAGCCTTCCGTGATAACCCATGTATGATCCCTAGTGTCAAGAGACTAAAGGCTACCGCAACTACACTGAGAGTCTAGAAGAACAGTCACACATCCGATCCTTATGCATGGGAAGGGTAGCAAATCCCAAAACCCTGTCAACATTGGCACCACGCGGGGCCCAAGAGGTGGTATCGACAAGATCCCCAAATGCATAAAAATCTTGATCTGCACTCGAACAAGGAATCAAAGGGTTATCTCCTCAACCAGGTCCTCACACAGCCTCATGATTAACTCTTGTGTGAGAGGAGCTTTCCAAATGGTCTCATGTAGAGGAGGATTTACCTATTGAAAGGCCTACTACGTCTGAAGTCAAATTCTTATGGATAGTTAAAAATCCCTATCCCACAAGCCTAGCCTGAAGTAGTTGATGTATGAGCCTATAAAAAAAAAATTTACTAGTAAAATTTTAATTAATCGTTCTTTTTAATGGGTTGTTTTTAGTCATAGGTAACGAGATGAAATTGTATGGTGTTATAGACTCGGCAGAAAGAAAGCAAAAATGATGTAAAAACTAAAATTTCAAAGCAAATGCAACTACAATGCCAAATTTTCTTTTATTTTCTTGTAAAATTTAAAGCTAATGAATTTCTAAACAAAGCATGAGAAACTACAAGACTTAAAAAAAATAGTTTTTCTTGAAAAATGATGAAAATAACACTAGATGCAAGCTAATGCAAAAAGTATAAAAAAAAAAAATTTGTCTTTTCTTTTCAAAAAAAATAAAAAATTATAATGCAAATAAATGCAAACTTGAGTAAGTTTGAACAATCTAAGCATATAGCAGCAAATGATGCAAACAGACCCTATAGTAAGACACTTCACCCAAACAGGAAGAAAAGGCACAAAACCTAGACTTGGCAAAACTATCCAATCAAATACTAATAGATCCAAAATGGCAAGAATGACTTACTCAGACCACAAACAACAGTACAAAGCATACAATGTTTCCAAGGACTGATCAATGACCCAAAAACACAAGCACTCAGACCTAATCCAAGTAGGAGGACCTGACACCTTCACCAATGAAGAAAGTCAAACACAAAAACACTCAAGGACTTGAAAAATCAAGTAAACTGTGAAATGTAAAGACCTAATACTTACAGTATCATGTCAGAAACAAAACCTTCACAAGCATCTGAGAGGTCACCAAAACAAGGACAAGCAAGAACCATATAAACTCAGAGACACCTATAGGAATGTGTGACTGTTGTAAAGGAAACCCATATATGATATGTGACTATCCAGAAGGAAACCCGCATATACAAAGTGGAATATGCGACTATCACTAAGACAACCCGCATATGTTGCCAAAAGGTTTTCAAAGGAAAAACAACTGAAAAACATGCTTTGCACATGAAATACTGAAAAATCAAAGGAGAAAACACAACAAATCACACCCAAATTCAAAACGAGCAAAGACTGGTCAAGAGGCCTAAAGAGAGGACCTACAACAGGTTGGAATCCCCAGTGGAGTCGCCAGTTTTGTTGTTTAGGGAACACACCCTTATAACCTAGGGCCTCTGGGGTTTCCAAATTACTAAACTAACCTGCAGACAATCAGCCATTTCAGAAATTGAAATAGAAATAGGAATACAACTGAGCATACCTTATTTATGACGCTCGATCCTAGCTTTTCTTCTTCTCTTCAAGTTGCTTCCACGGCTTCCAAGGTATCTCCAATCACCTGCAAAGAACAATATATTCCTGCAATATCTTATATATTATATCAAAGGTTAATGAAATAACATGTTCATAACAGACAATGAGATCATTCAAAAATTACAATATACAAGAGTGAAAAAGACACAGTATTGGAAGAAGAACTTTCTTTATTGATAAACAAATGAGATGAGATTACAACCCAACGTCTGAGACAAGGACTCCTCTGCAAACCGAGGACATCGAGTTCTGCTGCTCCAAGATGTTTGAAGGCATACCACCAACATACCTTTGCTCTATCAATTATGATTGATTAGCCTCAACCCCTACCCTCTATTTATACATGAGGAAAGAGAGAGGTTTCGATGGTTGAGATGGTTGAGGAAGTTGGGATAGTTATGATCAAGGACCCAACTGTCCTCGAATAATCGTATTTATATTTTTTAACTCTAAATTAGCAAGGCATACACGACTATTGATATTGTAAATTCGCGTATGATACGCAACTTGCTCTAAGGAAACCCACAGAAGCAAGCCCTAAAAATGTATATGTGAGTTGCAATGCACATACTCACGTATGATACACGGTTTTCTATGCAAATAGTCGCCTATTCAACCCTAATGTCCAAACAAAAATATATTCAACTGGTAAAGTGATGATGTATCAAAGGTCATGCATGTCTATAGTGTTTTGTCTACTTCAATCCAACTTGTCCTTTTGTGTTCTTACACATTGGGTGTCAGTACTCAAACAGAGAAGTGCCATTTTACATGATAACATCAAGGCATTTTCATGGAAGTTTCAGACTATAAGTTGAATCATTTCTCATTATTATCTCACACTAGATATTGGATTTCACATCAATGGAAAAATTAAATATATTGGAACTCGCGTGTTCAAACAATAGGATTTTCCACATTCTCAACATCTAGATTTGGTAATTTTCAGGCATATCTTCATCAAAGCTCAATTTAGAAGATTCAAATTGAATATTGAGATGACACTAGTATATGCACTAATTCGTGTTGCCTTGATCATGTAATTGTTCAAACTTATGATTGATGGTGGTATTGTTAGACTCCGAGTGGGGCCAAACAATCACAAAGTCCTAGATTACCTTTGATGAGTTGCAATCCTTATCTCTTGATGAGGTGTCACCCTTTCCTATTGATAGGTTGTTAGTGAGACATAGATATAGAGGTGATTACATCCATGCACTATATATTTATTTCACTATATGAATATATTATTGAGAATGGATTAATCATTTTCCACGATTTTTTGTCATGTTGCTTACTCTATTCTTTAACAGTTGACCAGAGGCTCCCATGAAAACTTCCTTCCATAATATTCAATGAAAGTCACTCCTAGGTATATCAAAAGAAAGGAGACAAAAAAAATCCTAGAAATCTATTGATTTCATCAACAAATTTCATGGTGGGAGGTTGCAATGGTTTTTTCTACATGGGATAATCCCCGGGTCTAATGGTTCACTTTAGATTTAGAGAGCTTGAAACATAGGCCTTCAACCATTGCAGTGAAAAGGAAAGGGGAGAGTGAGGCACCTTGCCTTATTCCTTTGGTGTTTTTGAAAGGATGAGCCAGGATTGGAGGATGCTCCTTAGTAATGAGAGGAGAGATGTTTTGGTTTGTATCATCATCGACACTCTGTGGTGATTTAAAGTCGTTTTAGGCTATCTGGACTTTATTTTTTGACATGACTGGTTTTATGTTGGATTTTTATTTACCTTGAACAATTGTGAAACCTTTCAAATATTTATGCTCACCATATGTGTTTATGTGCTTTCTTTTCCAATGTCTATAGTTGTTTGTTGTCCCTAAAGGTGATTGCAATGGATTCCATGAGAGATTTAGAGATAATCATGTAGACACTGATGCAAGAATACAATGTTTATTTTCCCACTCTGGTCGAGTGGGGTATTGATAGCAGTAGCTCGAGATGTAGGGTTCAATATAATTATTCAATCTCAATAGGTAGTGAAAATGCTTAGCAATTAAGATATTCTTCTTATTTTAGAGATGACTATTAGTTAAAGAGCTTTAGTTCTTGTGATATCTTTGGATTGGTGAATGATGTATGAGATCTTCAAAATAGGTTTCATATATATATAATGTTGATTCTTAGAGTAAGGAAGTATATTTTAGGTAGATTTGAGATCACATTGCAAAATAGGAAATGTGCTTCCCATAGTCAATAATTATGACTTTCCCATAGTCTGGGTTGAGTCATTAATTATGACTTTCCCATAGTCTGGGTTGAGTTATTAATTATGACTTTCCCATAGTCATGTTTTGTTAGAATGGTTTTATTCTAGACATACCAATGTGCAAATATTATTGGGAGAGATTCCAAGACAATTTCTAACGAAATATAGAGGACGGAGTTGTTAGGGAACTCAGTAAGGGTTTTACCACCTTCTTTATTTACTACGTGTGAGTCTTTGGAGTACTTTGGGATAATGTTATGTGTTGAGGATTTGTGGTTATGTGCAAGGATAAATATTGTTGACCAATGTATTCAATAATCAATCTCTCATATGTGATGGCTAAATGATTCTATGTTCCCCTAAGGAAGGAAGTTTTAACCTAAACTACTAGAAGAGAAATTAGGTTACAGTTGGTTCGAAAGATGGGTGATACTTCGTCCTTTAAGAGTTAGTATTGTAAGAGTTGGTTGAACTTGGAGGTTTTGATCTATGTTCCTAATGTGTCACTTATCTCTATTAGTGCATCTTCTTCCTATAACTATAGGGGCATTGTGGTACAATAATACTTGTCGAGATCAAAGTGCTCCACGTAGTATCTTAGGTGCAAGATTGTTAGGTTGAATAAGTTTGGTACAGATTCAAAAACCCTTTCGCAACCCTCTCTATTGGAGAATATGTCAATGAATAAGCCCTCGACACCTAGCTTGAATTACAAGACTCCCCTTATCATTCCAATGTGTCTGTACCCACCATTTTAACGCAGATTCTGAGGGCCACGTACCCATGAACTTGGTGATAAACACATGCTCCAACATGTATTTCATCAACCCTTCAATATTCTTCAAAGTGATATTATAGATGGGGTTCTTAGACATTTTCTTTAGGAATCCACTTGGATTCTTCTTGATGGTCTTGCATTTGTATCATTGTCTAGTATCCTCTATGAAGATGGAGCCTTCTATGAGAAATTTTCTAAGTACATACCATTGCTTTAGCAAGTGGAATATTGAAGGATCAGGGTTGATTCATTGTGTGTCTTTCATGGCTTGATAATTTTTTTTAAGGAAGGACAAGTGAGGGGAGCCCTATCTCAAGGTCCATTGTGGCCCTTGTGGTATTTCTAAATTGAGATAAGACCACATGAGAAAAAAACCAACAAATCAACATGAAAAATACCTCACTTTCACAATTGTTACCAAATGGTTTATAAATTTCTACACATACCAAAAACTTAGCTAATCTAGAAATGTACTTTGATGTACTAATATTCTAACGTGTGATCATTAAAATGTACTTTCATCTTAGTCAAAGGTTATAGGGTTATTGTGGGATTTTGTGAAGTCTCCAGTACCTCCCAAGGTGTCAAAGGTATTTCAAACCTACCCTTGGTTCATAGTGATTAGTTGAAGAGGAAGGAGAAGATTGTTATTTCACATGATTATTTGGCTAGAAAGGTTCCATGATCCTCATGTGGTCAAGGAGTAACTATCTATCATATCTGCAAGTGAAGGATTTTGAGTGGAAGGACAAAAAGAAGTGTATAAAATCTAGGGTTTCTCTAATTAAGTTAGTTTATGGGTGATTGTATTCAAGTGAATGAATAGTGTTGATCGTATCTCAAACGTTAATTTGTAAGTAGATTCCTTGGACAAAGAATGGGGAAAAAATCCTTGCAAGAGTGGATGGCAAGTGAGTGTGAGGTATATTTAGGTTACTCTCTAGGGTTTCTTGGCTAAATATTGGCTTGGATTTCACTTTCTTTCTTTTAGGGAACTATATAAATCTTTTCAAGATACTAGCAATGGAACTTGACTCCATTATTCCTTAAATGTTGGTCACCTTTATTTAATAAAATTAGGAATCAATGTTGGTCACCAATCTAGTTCAAATTTCCTAGGATTCCAATTGATTTATGGTTGTTATAAATTTTCAAAGTGACTGGGATCTTACTAGATCATTTTCTAGAGGTTTTGTGTTTTAAAAAACCAACCTGTATGATAGTTTCCAATGTATTAATTGGGATAGAATTGCGAGAAGGTCTGGCCTGTGAGATTACTCTTCAAAACAACAGTCACTCCTTGTTGTGCAGATAATATTATCAAGGAAATTTGTTATAGTTCCTTAGGTGTCATAAGTGGGGACAACAAATTGTGATATTCCCTTCAAAAAAAGGAGATCGATGCAAAAATAGGGGAGCATTCTAGTATAATTTAGGTTCAACGCTTTCCTCAAGACCTAGTTGGAACAGGTGGTGCCTTTATCGGTTACATAATTTGGGAGTTCATGTCAAGTAGTTCTACAATATTTTGGAAAGGATCATTGATAAGGAGCCTTGGGAGAGGTCCATTGATATTAGTTCACCCTAGGGAGGTGTGCCAAGGAGGTCAGCTCCATGAAGCATATAATCATTTTACCCTAAATGAATGTGCATTGACCAAATACCATGAATTTTAGCTTCCACACTGAAATATCATGAATTTTAGCTTCCAAACAACATCTTGTTTCTCTCCAAACATGGACATAAGGAGGTGTTCCTAGGAATGTGTGCCAACCTTACAATCCATAAAATATTGTTTTAATGTCTGCTTTACTCAACATGTGTGCCAAGAAAGACAATGATCCATTGAAAACTATAAAGTGACTTGCACTAATCACCATTCAAGTGTGAAAGGGTCCAAATGAGCTAGTGTTGTCTCACACTAAGCCTTCCATGTGGTCAAACCAAATTAAAACAACTGTTATGGAGAAAACTTCCTATGGCTTGGGGTAGACCACAACAGACAGTGTGATACCAGAAATCAATCCATTTCCATATTTAGTAGAGATAAATAAAGCTAACACTAAGGGATGAAGAACGTACCTTATTCTGGACGGTTGTAGTAGATCTCCGTTGAGATTTTCAACCACACTTGCACCTACATTCCATTCTCAACAACAATGAAATAGACAGGCATGATATATATTAAGTGTTAGACCTACTCTAGCATATATAAAACCAATATGTATAAATTGAAGCAACTACATCCAAGGATAAAGAACAAATTGAAGCAACTACATCCATGGATAATATGTATAAGATGGTGACCCGCGTATACCAATAAATTGGACTTTTTAAGGGATTTCTTGGATCATCAAAGTTTATTTTGAGCAAAGGGGGTCCAAAGAGTCTGCATATGGACAGGGAAGGCCATAAAAACATGATCTACCAAGTGTGGTAAAATCAATTATAACAACAACCAAAAATCACCCTCATCATGTATGTACAAGGCTAGCATTCCATAAGAGGTATCAAACATGTCATAAGAAGTTGGTACATGTGCTAAGCCAAACCAAAGCATCTAAGGCACTCACACTAGAGGCCTCAACTTATTAAATACATCCATTTATCCTTGGAATCCTGTAAAAAGAGTCAAATTGCTAGGGATTTCCATATTCATTGATATTATTACATAAAACCCGAGAAACGATAGAAAAGCCCCTTTAATCGAACATCACACCCATGGATAAATTAGTAATACCTAAAACCCATGAAGACCCTAATTTTATGGGTTCCCAATCCATAAAATACACTAAGTGTTAAATGATTTCAACAACTCTATGGAATATATCACTTCTAACATGCTAACACCACCAAAAAGGAAGGTTGCGCCACATCATCAAAATTTCACCATTTTAGCACATGTTATCTCATCCACTGTACCACCATTAGAACATCTCATTCGACACACGACAACATCAAATCAACCATGGGTTATCATAATTTCTAATCCAAAACCCAATTGCACCCCTTATCAATAAAACAATATTACAATGTGATCATGTAATATTGATCCTTGTGACAAAAAAATAACAAGTGTTGTGATGAAAATCACAAGTGCAAGCCTCACACAACATGAAGGGTAAGAACTAACTCCAACTTAAAGACGTGTTCTCTCAAGGAAGATTTCATTAGAACCTTTTAATCTATCATTATACCTATGAATAGGACCTCAAAAAGAAAGGAGTAAGACCATGTCGCGGGATAGCTCAATTCACATCCCTAAACACCACATACAAATTTATTACTTCAAATAGTTCAAAATTGGCTTTACAATGAAAAGGTAGAAGACAACATTGTCAATAATAACATGAATGAAAGATAATTCTCACATGTTGAGCTTATTCTTCCTATCTAGTTCTAGAAACTTATTTATTTTACCCTACTCTACTTAACATAGGAAAGTGAAAACCCTGAGTATAAGCATACAACCAATACAACCACCTTAACCTTTCCTCAATGCCATAACGTATTCCCTTGTGTTTGGAAATGAACGAAAGCAAGGATACATCAAGTATGAAGTGATCATGATTTGAAAGATACATTCATATATGGTTGAAAAGTCACGCAAGATAATGGTTGTGGTTCTTTTTGTCATGCAAGATAATGTCAAGCACAGAGAGATTAGAGGGTTTAACTATGGTAATGGAAAGGTACATGTAATGCAACAATAAATCAACATAATGGGGAGATCAATAGATATTGATTTGTGCCACAAAATCCTTACATTATTTCCACAAAAATATTTAGTGTGGAATTCTATGTGTTTGACTACAACAAGCAACTATCAAATCCCCCTTAGGATTGTAGTTGTAATCCTGATCTCAAATCAAAGGGTCATAATATAAAAGGATGTGATTTATCATTGATCCCTTTCAAGCATGGTAATATTTTATATGTTTAAAACTAGACACAAATGTGTTTGTGAGACTTTAATGTACCTATAAAAAACAATGTACGAGAGGCCCAACAAAATATTTAAAGTCCATGAGGGTGCAATTGAAGATGTTTTCTCATTTTTTTATACAAGTTACACAATTTTGACTCCAATGGGAGTTGTATTAACCCATGGGAATTTTATTACTAAAACCATTAGTTTCTTTCTTTCCATTAAACTTTAATCCACATATTGTTTGACAATGGTTTTATGAAGTGGGTGATCCAACTCATGAACACTACAATTAGAACACCCTATAGATAGCGGAGGTTATAGCGGGAGCCTTAAAAAAAGAGCCCAAAAATTCGTTTATAGTGGAAAAACAATCTTAAGCGTTTTCAACAGAAATCCTCTACCAACACAGGAAAAACATTTTTTTAATTAAAAAAACCCATCAATTGTGGTGCGTTAAACATATATTACGCACTACTGTGTTAGTGTGTATTTAATGCACCATATCTCAGGAAAAAAAACATCTTCCATGCATAATATAATTTTAAAAATGAATAATGGTGTGCTACAATGCGTTTATCTATAGTATCAGCATCAGTGCATTAAATCGAAGCCCACCCTGGTGCATTAAAATAAACAAGCACACTGGATATGGGATGATATAAAAAAATATTTGTTTATTTAAAATGGCATGCCCGATTTTTTTATACTTTTCAATAACATTATGGTGCATTTTGTTTATGAAGACGCCTCGGGGTTTTCAATAACATTATGGTGCATTGTATATAGTAGTTGGTGTTTGCAAAGGGGTATTTAACTTCTTGGCTTATGCTTTGTGGGGTTGATTTCTGTATTTGTCGTCGTTAGTGCTCTATTCTTTCTCTCGGGCCTCTAGAAGCTTCTGCCTGCTTCTGCCATCGGAAGGCCGGGTTGACCTTGTTTGTTCTATCGCTTTTTGCACATGGAGGCATGATGGTTTCCTGGGTCAGGTTTCCCGGGTCGTGACTCTGTGCGTATGGACTGACTAATGATTCCTGTCGGGTCCTTTCCGGGGTTGCCGAGTGTATTGTTTTCTCGTGCCTGTCATTATCTGCATGTTTTTTTGGGTGGTTAAGGGGGTGGTTAGGGTTTCACCGGGGTTTCGGGCTACACTCTCGTCTTGCATCTGGGGTATTTTGGCTGTGGGTTCCATTTTCTAGGGTTTGTCTCTGAGTTGTGCTTTTCCCCTTTCGTGCTTGGGTTGTTTTCGAGGCTTGCTGTTGGTATCCCCCTGTGTTCCATTATGCCGGTATCATCGAAGAGGCAGACGTCAGTTCCGGCCAGTTTTAATGCAGACCGATTTAGGCATCGAAGGAAGACGAAAACCCTCAAGGAGAGGGAGGGAAAATTAAGCTTCGTGGTTGGTAGGGATATATATATTGACAGGGTTGAAGCCTTGTGCTCCCGGGCCCTCATCGGGAGGCTTGAATATGCATCTTTTGACAAGAAGCAGTGGGTTGAGTGGGCTACGAAGAGGTGGAAGCCACTCTTAAATTACGTACCTGCCATTAGCCTCTTAGTCAGGGGGTGGATTGTGTTCGTCTTTTTGGAGGATGGGCATGCTACCTCTATATTAAACAGGCCGTGGAGGGTTGGCAAGGGCTCTTTGGTTCTTGACAGGTGGCATGTGCTCTTCGACCCGGCACGGGAAAGGATAAAAAAGAGACACCTTTGGGCTCTTTTACCAGGGTTGCCTTTTCCTCTTTGGAACTGTGATATCCTAGAAGGTATTGGAAATACGATCGGCCGATTCATTGCAGTGGATGAGGATTTCATGAATGTATTCGACAAAAGGATTGCAAAGATTTTAGTGGAACTCGATACCTCCATCAATCTGCCAACTGATATTGATATACATTGTAATGAGAGCCTCCTCTCTCAACGTATTGATTATCAGGGCGTCCCTTTCCGTTGTAGCTGCTGTCGTGAGCTTGGGCACCTGAGACGAAGCTGCCCTGCTTTGCGACTTTCATCTCGTTCTCCGGGCTCTCTCTCCCCCCTTGTGGATCATATATCTCCCATTTCGGCACCGGGGCATAATCAGGTAAGACAGTCATCGATACTTCCACTGTCTTCTTTCGATAATATGAAAGATGCTTGTGCTTTGTTCGATGATGCATATGACTCTGAGATTGCCTATTTGGATTCGTTTGCTCCGAGAGCTGCCCCTATGTTGTCGTCGATTTTGGGTCTCCCCTTGGTAAGCCCTTCTATCCCGTCTGCGGAGCTTGTTCACGACAGGGTTGATGGACCTGACTTGTCACATGTTGCACCCTCCATCCCGCATGCGGAGGTTGTTATCGACGGGGTTGATGGATCTGACTTGCCACATGTTGCACCCTCTAACTCTGACGGGGTTGATGGGTCTGACTTGTCACATGATGCACCCTCTATTAACGGCTTTTCTAGCTCTCTACTTGCCCTCTCTTCGAGGCCTTCTGGTCCACCCTCTCCTTTTGCTTCCATTGGCAGGGTGGCTAAGGATACTAGTCATGTGTCTCCCCCAATTGCTCCCGTCCTGAAGTCTGATTTGTCCGTTTCTTCCCCTCGGGGGAATGGGTCTGGTGATCTGTCCGTTTTGTCTCCACCTTCTCCGTCGAGCTCTTGTGGTCTAGATTCTGTGCTTAACCATGCCCCCGATATCAGGGATGTTGTTGCCCGCCTTGTGGATCCCGACCGTGTATTTTCACCTTCTGAAGTTTCACCTTCACAGTTCTCGGGGCTGAATGATGGCCAGACCCAACCCCTTTTCTCACCATCTGACTTCCCTCCACTAGTTCCCTCATGTCCCCTATCCGCCTCTTCACCCCATAGCCCTGTTGAAGCTCCGTCATTTTCTAATCCTTCGCTCCACAAAACTCTAAACATTTTCTCGAATAAGACACCTCTGTCGCCATCGGTACTTCCCCTTGACTCCATTCGGTTCGAAAATGTCACCATTAGGAGGAAAAAAAAAATTCCAAAGTCGATCTTACTTGAGTCTCTTGCTCCTACACCCCACACTCCTATCTCCACCCGCCTGAAGAACGCGGCTCATAAGTCTGTAACCTCAAACCAAAGGGTCCTTAGAGCTTTGACCCCTCCTTATTCGGATACCTAATGCGTATCATGTCTCTGAATGTACGAGGGTTAGGAGGCTCAACCAAACAGAAAATCCTCCGCCGTTTGTTTTTATCACTATCCTCGGATGTGGTGCTCTTACAGGAAACTATGACCAGCACTTACCCGGCTCTTTTTGCCTTCTCCAAGCTGTGTCCTGGGTGGGAATTTTGTGCACTCGACTCTACGGGGCTCTCGGGTGGCATCCTCTCAGGATGGAACCCTAAAGTGCTTAGATGTAAAGCTTATCATACGCTGGCGGGCATTTTGCTAAAAGTTTCGATGAGGGGATGGTCTTTGCCTTTCTCCATTCTAAATGTATATGGCCCTTACGTGCATCGGGATACTTTCTGGAATGTTGTTGCTTCGGGAGGAATCCTCTCTTTACCGAACCTTATCCTTGCTGGGGACCTGAACTTTACTCTGAGTGCCTTTGAAATTTGGGGTTCAAAATCCCATCTCGACCCTTTGGGTCCTTACCTCTCCTCTCTATTCTCTGCTCATCATCTTGTGGATATTGCTCCTTCTTTTGCCGGTCCAACTTGGCGAAATGGTAGGGCGAAGGAGGAGGGCATATCTAAGAGACTGGACCGTTATTTTCTATCTGAACAGCTCATTAGTTGTTTGCCTAGACATCGTGTGTGGGCTCATAGATGCGGGATTTCTGATCATTTCCCAGTTTTGCTCGAATGGGGTGAGTCTCAAAGTCCATGTCTTTACCCTTTTAAATTTAACCATTCATGGCTTGGAAATGAGGGTTTTGTTAATTTGATTCGTCATTCATGGTCTGCCCTCCCAATGGATACTTCTTTGGATGCTATGCTTGCTTTCTCTTCTCAGCTTCGCCATTTGAAAGAGAAGGTGAGAGTTTGGACTAACGCGGAGTCTCAGAGATTGATGGACATTTCTATGCATCTAGAAGAAGAGATAAATTCCCTTCTACTCTTGTCTCATTCTACGATTTTAGCCCAGGATCTTCAGCACAGGTTAAATGATTTAAAAGCAGAATATCAAAAGCTTTTGGATCATGAAGTAAACTCTGCCAGACTACAAAGCAGAGTTACTTGGGCAAATTTTGGGGATGCCAACACCAAATTTTTCCATGCTATGGCTTCTGCACAGAAAAATCAGAATGCCATTTGGAGTCTACAAGACGATAATGGTGACTGGATATCGGATGATAGGGGCATTAAGGCCCTTGTTATGCGCCATTTTAAAGATATATTTGCTGATGATGGGTTGACCACTCTTTCTGCGCAGCTGAAAGTTATCCGTCTCTTTCCTTCCTATATCTCTGGGGAAGATCGATCTGCCTTTACCAGCCCTGTTTCCCTTTCTGAAATAGAGGGGGCTTTAAAGACTTTTAAAAAAGATAAATCCCCTGGCCCTGATGGTTGGACGGTTGAGTTTTATTTATTCTTTTTTGATCTGCTAGGTCCTACTTTGGGTAATTTGGTGGAATCCTCTCGTCTTCTGGGAAAAGTTGCACCTACTATAAACTCTACCTTTATAGCTCTTATACCTAAAGTAGAACACCCTATATGCTTTGGGGATTATCGGCCCATTTCATTATGCAATCTGTGCTATAAACTGATCTCTAAAGTGGCGGCCATGAGACTCAAGCCCTTTTTGGATTCCTCTATCTCTCTCCAGTGGTTTGGTTTCCTAAAGAACCGCCTGATTCATGAGCCTATTGCCATTACTCAGGAAGTCCTCCACACTGTAAAGTTGATGAAGAAATCGGCTCTCATTCTAAAATTGGACTTGACTAAGGCGTTCGACAAGGTGAATTGGACATTCATCAGGCTGATACTTATCCAGATTGGGGTCCCTCTTGTGGGTGTGAATTGGATTATGGGGTGTATCTCTTCTGCAAATTTTGCTGTACTCATCAATGGTTCTCCATCCTCTTTCTTCCCCGCTTCTCGAGGCATTAGACAGGGCTGTCCCTTATCCCCGTTACTCTTTATATTGGTCATTGAAGGACTTAGCCTCCTGATCGAAGATGCCAAGCGGAATGGTTTTATCAAAGGAATAAAGATCTCGGCTAATCTATCTCTCACACACTTACTCTTTGTAGATGATGTGATCCTTTTTGGGATGGGCACTTTTGAGGACTAGATAGCTTTTAAGGTTTTACTTGATACTTTCTGTGAAGCCTCCAACATGAAGATCAATATGGATAAGTCTGTTTTCCTACATTATGATTTGGATGAAGCTCTGTTGAGTAGAATCTCTGGCATCATGCCCTACAGATTTGCACATCTCAATCTTGGTTTCACTTACCTTGGTTTTAACTTGAAGCCCTCGGGCTATCTTGTCAAAGATTGGCATTGGCTCATCACAAAATTTGAGAAACGTATTAACCATTGGTCAAACCGACTCTTGTCTTTGGGTGGCCGTTTGGTCCTGGTCCATTCTTTTCTTACCAGCCTATCGGTCTATTGGTGTGCACTCTTTCCAATCCCCTCCTCCATTCTGGATCAGCTCAGAAAACTTATCTTTTCTTTCCTCTAGGGTTCTTCGGCCAAGGGAAAAAAGTTCCACCTGATAGATTGGCACCTGTTGGCTCGCCCCATCTCCCAAGGGGGCTGGGGAATTAAACATCTCCCACTTTTCAGTTTATCTCTGAGGATGAAGAATTTCTGGTTTGCCTTGAACAATCCTGGCATTTGGAATCAGCTCCTAAAGGCAAAATATATGAAGAATTTGACTATGCAATCTTGGTGCAGACTTAAAAAATTCAGACATTGGAATGCTTCACTTATTTGGAAAGGCTTTATAAAAACCTTGCACTGGATAGGGAAAGGTTTAATATGGCAAGTTGGAAATGGTTCTGAGGTCCAAGTTGGTGCGGACCCAATTGTTGGATTAGGCTATTCATATATCCTTTTGGCTGAACTGAGATCATACCTAGAAGACTATGGGATTTGCACTCTCGATCAGGCAAAAAATCACGCTACTGGTCATTGGTTTTCTGCTGAGGAGCTTGAATTATGTGAAGACTGGAGTACACAATGGAGATTATATATCAGAGGCTTGGAACTCAATAGAATCAGGTTAATAGAGGAGGCTGATACACTACTGTGGTCCTTTGGCAACTATGTGGGTCCTATCAATGCTGCTCTAGGCTATGATTGTCTTTTACATATCAACAATTTTGAGGAACAAAACCGGATTTTGTTTTTGCTGTGGTACTTAAAGTTACCGCTGAAGATAATCTGTTTTACCTGGCTGCTGATAAGGGACAGAATCCTCACCTGGGATCATTTGCAATCCCGTGGATACAATGGCCCCAGTAGATGTGTATTTTGTGAAAGAGACATAGAGGGCTGTGGACATTTGTTCTTATTTTGTCCTTTCTCGGCGAAAATATTCAATCACTTCTCGTCTTGTATGGGTTTCACCTTCACCCCACACAACTCTGTGCAGACTTTTTTAGTTCATTGGTTCAACTCCACTGCCATATCTGCGTCATTTCGTTACACCCCTGTTATTGTCTTCTGGTTCTTGTGGCTCCTTCGTATCAATTGTATTTTTGAAAATGGAAAACCTTATGCCTCCCTGCTCATTTCTAGGATCGAAAGTTTTCTTGCCCTCTACCCTGTGCCTCAATTAACAAAAAAGAGCCGGCAGATTGGTCCTAAGCCATTGCATTCCTTTCCTGTTGGATACTTTGATGGTGCAGCACAATTGAATAAGGGAGGAGCTGGGTTTGTGATCTATATCAGTGAAACCCATTATTACTGTTTTTCAGTGGGCTGTGGGATTAGCACCAATACCCGAGCTGAGCTGTTGGCTCTTTGGTCTGTCCTCAGAGTTAGCTTTTTGATGGGTTTTCCCATTCAGATGATCTTCGGTGATTCAATGGTGGTTATCTCATGGGTTAAAAGACTTTCAGCCCTTCAAATGCCCACACTAAAACATTGGTGCGAAGAGATATTTTCTATGTTGCAACATGCCCCACCGGTGACCTTTAATCATATTTTTCGGGAGCACAAGATGCTAGCTGATGATCTATCAAAAAAGGCTCTTAATTTGGAAGTGGGTACTGGACATTTCTCGGAAACTTTGGATGGGAAAGTCATTAGAGATGGCCACTTTTCTCTTTTTTGATGCCTGTTAATTTTCTTTTTACAGCATCCAGTTAATATGATAAGTTTTTACTTTTTATTGCCTGATTTGGGGGACATTCAGCTAGCTGTTCTGCTTCCCTGGAATGTATGTTTGTAGGACACATCAGATTTTAAAAAATTTCTGACCTGAGCATTCAGGGATGATGAGAAAAGTCTGCATTGATCAGACTTTGTTATTATATTACTATTTAGGCTGGCTGTCTTGCTGTCATGCTGTACTATTTCTATCTCATTGCTGATTGGGTGGGGGATGGACTGTATAGTCATACTCATGTATATTGTTTAATATTTCTTTTTGATTCAAATGAATATCAAAGGCTGGTATTTTTTCCTCTGAAAAAAAAAAGAAGACGCCTCGGGGTTTACCCTTCATAGTGCTCTTGAGACCAGAAGCACCAATGCCACCTTTTTCACCCTAAACATCCTGCATTCGATGCTTCTCTTATCTACATTTTTCCTTCTGTTGCTCAATACGTTCTTTTTGAATTTTGTGAATTCATATGTGGGCCAATTTCACTTTTTGGACTATGTGGCAACCATGCCTCCTCAACATGCAAATGTCTAGGTAATCTCTTTCTTTTTTCTGTAACTAAAAGTTTTAGTAGATTAAAATTTGAAATTAATTTGTAATTGTCTCTATTTTAAAAATAAAATAAAAAATTATGCCCAGTGTGTTGTCGAGCTTCATCTTGCACCGCAATCTGCTACACATTGTTAAATTACAAGCCGCACTATCATGGGTGCATCAAGTGTAGGAAGAAATAACGCACTGTCTATGTAGTGTTATATGGTTTATAGTGCACCAAGATAAATTAAAAGATATAAACATAAGCATGATGCATTAATTTGGTGGGAAACCTCTTAACATGAACTATATAACAAATCGAAAATAAAAGAAGGGAACAATATTCCAAGAATAAGGTGGTGTCTAAAGACATCGTTGAAGCACCTAAGCACGATGTATCATGATAAAAACATCACAATGCATAATGAGCATGATGAAACATCTCAAAGCAATATATTAGGAAACCCATAGGGTCTCCTATTTATAGTTTCCAGATATAACCAATTCCATGAAAGTGAGGAATATTTGGTCCACAAGTAGGGGTCTTTGGTCCAAACTATTTCCATAGCATGCACAATGTCCCAAAGTTTAGTCAGTTATTTTAGTCTCTCCAACCATAGTAGTTTCAAACATTCAATCATTTGTTCAACTGAGTGTTCAATTTCCCTACTAACTCTAGTCAAATTCCTCGCTAGTCTCCTGTCATTTATCGATTGATTGTATCCAAAAGATCCAGAGGTGCGATGAACCATCAATACTATAGGTTTCAACACCCCCCCATTAGCACAACATTTTGGAGACTTAGGAGGTGAAATCACTTGCTTTGAACACCTCTCAATAATTGTAGCTCCCCTAAGCCCAAGCATAGCCTGAAGTTTCACAAACTTAAATTCTAGTAAAGGCTTCATAAAGATATCAATCACCTAATCATTTGTCCTGGAATAAAGAAGTGAGACAACATTCTCTTGCATCAAATGTCTCAAATAGTGAACATGAATTTCGACATGCTTCATATTTCTATGAGAAACAATATTATCAGCAACTTGAATAGCTCCCTGATTATCACAGTAAATAATAGTAGAGGACTGAACAGGAAATCCACGCTCATCGATAAGCTGATGGATCTAAACTTCCTATGAACTGCATTGACAACACCACGATACTTGACTTCTATAGTAGAAAGAGAGACTACCTTATGTTTCTTGCACGACCAAACCAAGGGTCTATAACTCAATTGAAACACATAACCAAAAGTAGACTTGCATTCATCAATGTCATCGACCTAGTAGGATTCCATGTAGTCGATGAGTGGTTATGTACTATGAGAATATTTGATACCATACTTATAAGTACCTTTAATATAGCAAACATTTCTCTTTTCATCCTTCTAGTGACTTTATCGAGGATCCTGCATGAACTGAGAAAATGCACTAACAACAAAGGAGAGATCTAGAGATTATGCGTCAAATAAATCAGGCTGACCACCAATTGTCGATAAAGAGTGGCGTCGACTCATGGAGAGTCACAATTTTTTGCCAATCTCACTCTTAGCTGATAAGGTGTATCACATGGCTTGCAGTTGTCTAACTTGAATCATTTCAAAATATCCAAGGCATATTTAGGTTAAGAAAGAAAGATACCATCATCCAATTATAAAACTTAAATTCCAAGAAAGAAATGCAAAAGACCAAGGTCAATAATTTCAAAGGTATTAACAAGTTGTTTCTTCAATCCCAAAATAATATTGGCATTATTTGATGTTATGACTAAATCATCAACATGCAATGCCACCATTAATGTATCACCTTGAACATGTAATACATAAATGTTGTGATTAGATTCACAACATTTGAATCCAAGATTGACAAAGAACCGATAAATATTCCCATACCAAGCATGAGGTGCCTATTTCAAACCATACAACAACTTATTTAGTCAACAAACAAGACCAAAATTTGTCACAAAACTGGGAGTTTTCTCCATATAGATTTCTTTAGTCAGATTCCCATCAATAAAGGAACTTTTAACGTCCAATTGATGAATCTCCCAACCAAAATGAGAAGTAAGAGAAAGGATCAGTTGAACAGAATTCATCTTTGCGACAAGAGCAAAGGTTTCAGTATAGTCAATTCCTTCTTGCTGAGAGAATCCCTTGGCGACCAAACGAACCTTATGGAATTCAATAGAACCATCGAAGGTAAACTTGTTCTTATAAACCCATCAACACTTCATGGCATTCTTTCCTTGTGGTCCAACAATGAGTTCCCACGTCTGATTCTTCTTCAAGGAATCAATTTCAGTAGTCATGGAATTCTCCCATTCTATAACACCTTGAGCATAATCATATGTATCAAAATCTCACATGTCAAGTACACTTGTCATCAAATCAATGCTACCACATTGTTTAAGACTACAAGTATGCTGACCAATACTCATATTCCCAACATTTGGTTCAGAAAATTCAATTTTCTTAACAGTCCATCAAGGTAAGCAAGTCGTCGATGACTTAGTTCTGTGATCATCAGTCATATGAGTCGAGGAAGTTAGATTGTCGACCTCAATAGTCACATTAGACTAACTACCAAGAGTAGAATTCATCAACATGGTCAGTATTCCACAGAAGGAGACAATCAACCCTGACTCATCAAGAATGTCAAATGGATCACTATTCAAAGGACAAGGAGAGGAATTCAATAGCTTATTACCTAAATTCATCTCATCAAAAAACATAATTTGACTCAATATTATCTGTTGTTTGATAGGATCAAACAATATATACGATTTTGACTCATAAGAATAACCCATGATGATGCAAGCATGACTCTTAGCATCCATTTTATTTCTGTAGTTATCATTGATATGTTCCCAAGCAACACATCCAAAATTTATGAGGTGTCTGACAAAGGGTTTTTTACCATTCCATTTCTCAGCGAGATTCGTGTTAACAACTGCTCAAGTTGGTACAAGATTCAGTAGATAGCTTGAGCAGTAGGAAACTTCTTGACAAAATTTCATTGGGATGTCCTTGGACTGCAACAAGCATATAGCCATTTCTACCAAGGTCTAATTATTCCTCTTTGCAACGACATTTTACTAAGGGTTGTGAGGAATAGATCTCTACCACAAAATTCCATTCTGCAAGAGATATTATTCAAACTATCGGCTCGCATATTCACCACCATTATCTGATCTCAAACATTTAAGTGGTCAACCACTCTGCTTCTCAGCTAGTGATCTAAATTCTGTGAACATTTCAAATACTTGACTCTTATTCTTCAATAAATAAACCCATGTAAATTGAGAGAAATCATCAATAAGTGTCAAAATATATTTCTCATCTACTAACGATGGTTTGTTCATGTAAAAGAGATCACTATGAACAAGCTCTATTCATTCTTGTGCACGCCATGATTTTCCCCAAATCCAAGGGTGCTTGATGATGCTTCCCAAGCATGTATCCTTTACAAACTCCATTAGGTGGAACAATATTTAAAAGACCAGTAACCATATTTTGAGTCACCATCATCTTCGTACTTGAAAAATTTAGGTGACCAAGTCGTTCATGCCAAATTCAACTTCTGTCGCCTGCTTAAGCGACAAGTGCAGTCGGTCCATTCATCCAGGAAACATTCAAGGGAGGATTACATAACTTATAAAGTTCATCTTTGGGATCCAAAAAACCTAAAGCAACAGTTTCCGCCCCAAGCCTCAAATCCTTTACAATAAAGCGATCTGACCAAAACTCAACATTTTTCTGAGTCTTCGTTAGTTGAAAAACCAACAACAAATTTTCACTCGGAATCAATACATGATAGACATTGGAAATACAACTGTGTTGAAATTCAACATCTCCATTTCCAACGATAGTGAGAGCGTAATCATCGGTGACATAGATCTTCTCTTCAAAAGCTTCACTTAAGGAGGAGAACACGAAATCATCCTTAGCCATGATGAGTACATCCATAGTCCATTATCCATTCATTCTGATAGGTGCGGGTGTGTAATGCCTATGAAGTGATGATATATAAGGTATAATTTTTAGGAGGTCGATTCGTCGACTGTCCATTCAAGGCACTATCCTTCGGGTGCTTGAAATTTCCTTCTAATTCCTTCATCTTCTTCCAACATGTCCCATCTTTGAGCAATACCGACGAGTCTTCTTCTTCTTACCATTCTTCTTCGATGACAACTCTTTCTTCTTCCCCTTTATAGGTTAGTCAATACATTTTGGTCAATGGTCCTGTCTACCACGCTCTTTAAGATTTTTCTTCACCTTTCTTTTCAACAAGTGAGCCTAGTTTTTGCCACCAATATTCCCCTCTTCAAGCAAATTCCATTGGTCCTTGATAAGGAGATCAAAAAAAGTATCAAAGGAAAAATCCTTACCATATTTCTTGTGTGACATCCAATTAACCCTAAAGGAGGAACAAAAGAAGTCATATGATGTCTTCAAATTAATAAGAACTAGCTCAATGAGTTATCCATCCTCTTTCGAAATCCTTGCCACATTCACCCAATTTAATTTGTAGCTCTTTGACACAAGCTAAATAATCCTTGATCAGATCACAGGAAAGAAGTTCTAGAGATATCAACTCTTTCTCTATATGCATTAATTATCCTCCATTTATCTTGTTGAACTAGATTCATCAACTTGGTCTAGATGGCATGAGGGAAGTCAATCCTACTTGTATGGAAGCAAATCTCCCTTGAAATGTAGGTCATGATAACACTCATAGCTTTGTCCTTCTTAACTTCAGTGGAAAACCTAGCATCGACATTCATCGGATCAACAATATCAGTCTTTGTAAATTGCCACAGTCCTTTTCTCTTCAACAAGGTATCCATATATGTCACCTATATAGCATAATTATGTCCATTAAGAACAATAGTTTCTACCTTGGTGAGCCAAACTTCAAACTAACAGATCTTATCAAATTTCAGGTAGAGGTATAGGTCAATAAATATTATGCCCAGAGTCGATCAACCCTAGATCTGACTCAGCACAATTTGTAGACAACATGGATAGGTCAAAATCGTGGCTCTTGTACCATGTTGGGAAACCTCTCATACTGAACTGTAGAACATATCAAAAATAAATGAAGGGAATAATATTCCAAGAATAGAGGTGGTGTATAAAGACATGATTGTGTTAAATAAATATAACTTCGGAAGATATTCTATTGTATTTTTAGTGTACCTTCATTATTCCTCCTTTTGGAGATGTTATTCCTCTGCTCGGAGATGTCATTGATGTACTTAGTCATGTAAAATTCATGAGGTAAAACCTATGTTGTAAGTCGGGTTAATAGTACCCATGAAAGTATTTTATAAATGTTATTTTGAGTCTTCCTAGGTAGGTCAGACCTATTTAAAGGACTAGGCCGACCTAGTTAGGTAATTGAGTCACTCACTTGATGAGTATAAATAGGTTAAGTGCCTCTCTCATTTGTACACATATCTCAGACAAGTAAGTTCACAAGAGAGAGAGTGAGGAGGTTTCTTGGAGAGAGGGAGTTGCTTGTCTTATTCTTGGGGTTGTTCACTATACTTGGTCGAATTCTATATTGAGGAAGTTTCGTTGGGTTTTCTCCCCCAAGAGAGTTTCCCAAGATAAATATTTGCATTATTTTGTATTATTGTTCTTGTCTTTCTTTCAATGATCCTATTGCATATGGTTATTATGTTATGATGATAAATGTCTAAATTTTTTGAATAACTATTAAAATCTTAACAAGTTGAAGCACTTAAGCACATCACATCATGGTCAAAACATCACAATGCATAATGAGCATTATGAAAATTATCAAAGCAATATATTAGGCAACCTGTAGGGTCGACTATTAATAGTTTCCATATCTAACCAACTCCCTAAAAGTGAGGAAGATGTGGTCCACAAGTAGGGATATTTTGTCCAGATTATTTCTGTAGAATCCGTAATGTCCCAAAGTTTAGTCGGTTGTCGTAATCACGTTGACCACGATTGCATACCATTCAATGGTCTATTCAACCAATTGTCCAGTCGCTCTAATGACTCCAGTGGACTACTCTGGTAGTCTCCTATAATTTATTGACTAATTATCTCCATAGGATCCAAAGGTGTGATGGACCATCAAGACTGTAGATTTCAACATAATTGATGAGAAAAACATTGGTGTGTTAAATCCATTGCATTGCTAACGGTGCAGTCAATTGAAGAGCACCAAAAATATATATATTTAAAAAACCAAAGTGGTGCGTTCCAAGGAAAAATCACACTAGTGAAATTCGAGGAAAAAGTGCATCGTCATGCACACCCGCACACGCACCACCTTTTCACAAATTCACATGACAACGGTGGTGCATTGTCGATTTTTGTGTGCATTATTTGCGGTGCTTACCAATTTAATTCATGCACTGGTTCTATACTCCTATAGAAGCACCAGAAATAATTACTTTTAAAATAAAATTTCTCTGCGGTATGTATAAGTATATGTTACATACCGCTAACGATGTGTTTCAAGGAAAACGCACCGACATTCACACACAACATTTATAGAAATGCATAGGACCACATCAGTGCATTGTATTACAAAAATACCAACACATCGTTTATTTTATTAAAATATATAATGTTTTCAGTGCACTACATATACCGGTGCATATCATTTTTTCATGCACCCTATGTGGTGCTTAACTGTTTTTTAGGTGCACTGCTTTGGAATTTCATTTGTTTTTATGGAAAAAAATATTATTTCATATTTATAAGTATAATTTTCATTTAAATTTTATTTTTTTATTTTTTATACAATAGATTGGTGTATTTTATTTCTTAATCAGAGATGTCATCCCAAAGATGAACATCAACAGCAGCAGTAGGGTGTTGACCCATATGATGCTTTATGGGCATGAGAAGCAAGAGAGAGGGAGAGTGAATCGTACCCTCGCCCCATTACGTAGATATGCAAGCTATCTTGAGGGTAGTAGGACTCCTAAATTTCTATGAGGAGGATAAATCCCTGAAGGGGAACTCAATATTTTCGGCCTAGTAGAACCATCAATGGGATCACTGGAGACAGGCCTTCAGCATTGGTATGAATTAGTGGTTCGATCCCACTAAGAAAGATGTATATTTTATCATAGAGATATCTAGGTGAGGGGATTATTTTCCCCACTTCCTTGATGTCCTTCTTGATTTAGGAGTGCCAAAGACTCATCTTTCCTATCTACAAGATATATTAGTCAAGATGTCTTTCATACAACAGAGTTTCAGGTTTTCGGTGGATAGCTACACATTTCTTCTTTTCGTAGAGAGGACATTAAGTGCCTCTCATTGTTGGTGACGACCATTTCACACCACCCCAGCCATAGGCAACACATTAGTTTCCCTTTATGATTATATGTTGATTCTTTAGTGAATAGGCTGAGATGCATTTGGTGGTTTGCCATTTTTTTGCAGCAATTATGTTTTGCTCTTGATAGATTCCATGCACAGTTTGAGGGAAGGTCCAACTTCCCATTTGGTTTAGAGTTGTTTTGTTTATTTTTTTAGAGGTTTCCAGTCATGAGGCCTTCATAATTTGATCGTCACCCTCTTAGGTTGATGACTGAGGCAAATATTCATATGTGGGGTCACATGCTTCCCAAGAGGGTTCAATAGATGTTCCTTTCCAGGATCACATACAAGACAGTGGCCTTACTTGCTAGTGTGGATGAGCACAATTTAGAAATGGTGCCCTATACTTATGCAGGGTTGGATTGGCAAGGATGTTTGAACATATTCACCCTAGATGAGCCACCAGATGCTCGAGGTAATATCATTTTTATGTTTAAATTAATATAGCTTCATTTTATTGTCTTTCTTAATGAAAATAAAATTAATTATAAGACTTTCTTTAAATTGTCTAATTAAATTTATTGAAATTGTGTATAATTATTATTGTGTATTATATATTTGGTAGATATTGGTACCTTTATTGGTTATTTGCATCCCCAACCTGCTAACGATGGGGCGGCTAAGGCTAGACCAACAGTTCAGGTTCTAGAGTTGTTGAGACCCGATATGCAACACATGCCTTCTACTAGTAGAGATAAGCAACGTATCACTAACCAGTTGTTCGCATACATGGATGGACATGGAATTCCCCCTACAACTGTTGAGGATATCCTGTGAGACCTTGATCTAATGGATGTGTTGAGGGAACTTCATGGTGATATGATGCTTCTTATGCATCATATCATCGAATTTGTTATCATTATAGTAGGTTTGAGGGATGGTCATCCTCCTTATCCCTCCTTCACCTCCTCCTTCACCTCACTAAACTGACTAGGAACCATCTCATATGGATCTTTCTCCACCTCCACCTCAACCTTCACCTCGTAGATCAGTTGGCCATGCACCATCTCATCCATCTCCTTCTCCACCTTCGTCGTCACCTCACTAATTAGTTGACCGGGAACCATCTCATCCAACTTCTCCTCCACGTCCTCCTTAACCTCATCGAGTTAACAAGGCACCATCTCATCCAACTTCTACACCTCTGCCTTCACTTCGTCGATCAATTAACACATGTCATCTAGCTCCTTCTCCACATCTTCCTTCACCTCACTAATCAGTTGACCAAGAACCATCTCATCCAGCTTCTCCTCCACCCCCTCCTTCACCTCCCCCTTCACCTCCTCGATCGGTTGAACATGCACAATCTCATCCAACTCCTCCTCTAACTCCTCCTTCACCTCCCCTAGTTGACCAAGAACCATCTTGTGATCCCACTCCTCTTCCACCTCCTCCTTCACTTCACACAATTGACCAAGCACCATGCCATATTCCAACTCCTCCTTTGCCCCACTGATCAATTGATCAAGCACCATCATCCTCTACTACATACATGACCTTGATTGTTCTGGATAGGATTCCTCTGGGTTGTGGAGGTATCGATGCCTTTGCCTCTGTTTGTGGAGGTACTAATGCCTCTGGTTCTGGATGTTGACCAGATATGCTTTAACATATATTTGACTTGATATATATATATATATTTGACATCGTGATCATGAGTTTGATATTATTGTTTGTATATATGTATGTATGTTTCATTTTTCATGTTCATGATGATGCACTTTATTTATATGTTGATGTTGATGTGTATATCATTAGTTCATGTTAGAATATATGTTTGTTATAAGTGTATGTTAAATGATAGTTGTTAGATGTATGTGAAGATGAATATGTTAGACAATTCTTGTGTTTTGTTAGATGTGATTTTTAGTTTTATATGCTAGATGTCATTTATATTCATTGTTAGATGTTTTAGCTATTTTTTGATGTGTATGTTAGATGGTGCTTATCATATTTGATAGGTGATGATAGATGATGTTAGCTAATTTTAGATGTGTATTTTAGTTGGTGTCACTGTTTGTTAGTGGTGATGATCATGATGATGGTACATTAGATGATGTTACGTGATTTTAGATGTTTATCTTAGATGATGGTGGGTGACAATATTAGATGAGAATGTTAGGTAATGTTTAATCAATTAATTGTTACATGATGTTGTTAAGTAATGGTTGTGTTTTTTAGATGTGTATGTTAATTGTGATTTATCGTGTACTTTATGTATGATTATGTTAACTAATTATCTATGTGAATGTATGACGATCATTATGATGATTGATAGTTAATGATAGATGCATATTTTAGATCATGTTATCTAATTTTAGATGTGTATTTTATATGGTGTTTATGTTTTCTAGATGATGATGGTTGTATGTTAAATGAAGTTAACCATCATCATCATATCATCATCAT
>LPNX010287431.1:812050-853835 GCA_001517045.1 Pseudotsuga menziesii | reverse complement strand
TATATATATAATGGTTAAGAGCATGTGTTTCTTCTTAGGAGGCCATAGGTTCAATTCTAGAGAGGGGTAGTGTATGTACACATTTGTAGACTTTAGCATTGCATAGAGGGGGGTCCCTTGTCCCACAAACAAGGGGGTCTCATACACCAAATTGGCATCTCGCTTGGTGGTGACCTTAAAAATAGATTATTAATATTATTATTGTTATTAAGATTAAAAAGTAAAATAAATACTTAAATTTCAAAAAATACATATATAGTAATTTTAATTTGTAAAATAATCATTAACAAAAAAAGTATAGAAATTAATGTATTTGTAAAAATAATTAGTATTAACACATCTTATGATGAAATAATAATCAAATTTGTCCATTTATCTATTTAATTGTTTATTATGTATAATGCTACTAAATGTGGGATAATTATTTTATTATTTATAAACCAAATAACTTAGAGGATTCCTCATTTAATTCACTTCAATGTTGATATTATTTCCTAGTGAGAAGGAAAGACCTCATTAAACATAATTCAACACTTTGATTTACTATGTTTTATTGGTTTATTTTTTTAACAAGTTAAATCTTCAGTACAACTATTTGATGCACAATGAATGTGCTCTACTTTTTAATTCTTATTGGTAATTCGATGCATATTTACAATTTCATCCAAAAATATTTCATATTTATATGTCTATACAGATTTTTTTTTAAATATCAATTATCACATTATGTATTAATATATTGCAAAAAGTCTTTTTAATTCATTTCAAATTTAATTACTATAAAAACAAAAAAAATCTAAATTTCATTAGATTGATAAGTGTTAATATTTTATAAATTTCATGAAGTTGTATGATGATGATGATGGTTAACGTCCACAAAGACCAAACTTCGGTTTATCGGATCTAAAAAAACGAATTATTTAGTTTGTTTTAAAATTGTATTCCTATGCTCAAGGAGCTTGGAGAGAAGCGTCTCGAGCACACTATAATTTTGGCATGTTAAAAGGCTAGGAAGGTTGGTATTGCAACAAAGGTTATGAAACTGAGATCTAATGTGGGGGTACGCAGGGCACTCTAAGAGGAAGTGATTTTCATCCTCAATGTTCATACTCTCACAGAGATGGCATATCCTTTCCACCCATGTTGTTTTAGGAATTGTCCAATGACCTGTCTCACTATGGAGTTCATGAGAGTTCGTTCTTATCTTGGCTATATTAATTTTTTTCTTTGAACTAGTTAAAACAAAGAGATACTTTTGATCTTCTAGAGTAGGGTTGATGACCTCCTTATAATATCTTAATTTTCTTTTAGCCTCTAAATCTTGCTCACACCACATTTTCTCTTTAAACTTAGAAGTAACAATATTTTTGATGTTATTAATATTTTGCAATGCAACATTTTTGTCGATCTCCCAATGGTTTAACCAAGACCCGGTATCTTTATACCAACCTCGCTTGAGCCTTAGGTGGTTTTGGTTGGAGTTTAAAGCTAGCTTAAGAAGTCTATGGTGTCCCATGTTATTGATTTTGTGCTTGTACAACAAGAACCTAGACATAGCTAGGCTCTCAATCTGGGAAAGACCCACTTCTATAAGGAGAATAAGATAGGGTGTATTTCTTTTAATTTTGAGGTTATACGTTATAAAACGCTTTTGGATTTGCTCAATCTTTCTCCAAGATTCTCTAGAGATGTTGCAACCCCAAACCTCACATCCATACAAGTTAATAGAAGTGACTAAAGTTTCAAAAAAAAACTTGTTTTTATCCCAAATTCAAACATTATATAAAGTTTGAAATTCTATACAAAGTTAAAAATGTTTTAGTCAAAACTCTTAAAAATAAATTGGTGAATATATTATATACAACAATAATATTTCTGTTTTTTCTATGTCATACTTTAATGAAATCTATTAATAAACCACCCTTGATGTTAACAACAAAAATATATATTATGTATCCGTATAAACACTTTGAAGAATACAAATATTATATTTAAGTAAATACACTTTGAAGAATACAAATATGATATTAAGTAAATATACAATATTTTATACAAAAGAACAACAACTTTCTAATAATTATAAATATATATTGTAAGGCAATTTATTTGGGTTAACCTCAATAAAACCCATTACTGTATTTTTTTCTTTCAAAAGTATGAACAATTAAAATTAAATTCAAGGATTCTAATTATTCACGAGTAAGCATGTGTGCTGGATTATTTAGAAGGCTTAACAAAACAAACTATGATTCAAGTATTTCTTCGATAGGCATGCACGCACTACAACTACCATTATGAATGTGTAATTCCATAGTATATCATGCCTTATGAGTGTTTCAAAGTCGGTAATTTTGCATTACACATTATTGAACATTGGTCATGGGTGGTATTTCAATAGTGATTTTTAAAAAATGTACAAATACTTTTTTTCCATGGACTAGTGGAAAATAATTACAAATATTTGCAATGTGAAAACACATTTAACAGTTGTTTATGTGGTATTATTTTTAAATTTTTTATATTGTTAGTGTTAGAATATTGGACAATATTGAGAGAGGGTCTGAATCAGTATTAATAAATTTTAATAATCAAAACCACTTTTAAATATATTAATTAACACACATAATCAACAAGATACACAGAACACAAAGTGAAAGCCCAAGTGAAAAAATCACCAATAAAAAATTAAAAATAGACATGTTATCTTAAATTTTAATTTTTAAACACTAAATTAATTATATCATAAAAATACCTAAATTATATAAAGAAACAAAAGAACATAAGTTATAATAAAAAAATTAAGAAAAAATATATATCTTTTTATTTTAAATTTCAATTTTCAATGTGTGGTTGGAGAAAATTTGAAAATTTTGATGTTTTTTAATTTTGTATCATTTGATTGTCTTTTCATTGTGTCTAGATTTTATTATTAAAACATATTTTATTGTCTTTTCATTGTGTTTATATTTTATTATTAAAAGTGATCTTCAAGTTCAAGGACATGAATGCATCCAAGTACTACACATTTTTTGGAAATTAAAATTAGTTTTTAGTCACTCCAATATAACATTTTTATTATTATTTTTGTTTCTAAGTTGTAACTCAACCATAGTTATCTAAATTGTACATTTAATGTAGTGGAAATGTGAGTTGTCAAGTATACTTTCCCTATAAAATGCCTAGTTCATAATATTTTAATATATCCCTTATGAGGCCCATTTTTTACCTCAAAATTCCCTTAATTGAAATGCAATCTTCTTGTAGTCGCGAAATTTTCCATATGATCTTCAATTTAGGGATTTATGACCAAATTTATTACAGGAGTAGAAATGACCAAAAAATATCTGTTGATATCTACTTGTCATTGGTCTTCTAGGCATCACATTAGTTCTATCTCTGTCATGAGAGGATAGAGCAGATTTCTTGATTTCTTCCCTTTGAATTGGACTCTTTAGTGTAGCACCATAGCTTCTTTTATTTCTACCTTGGTTTGTGAGGGAGGAACATTTTGGCTTCTTTTCTTTGTCATATCCTAATCCAGATTTATCTCTTGATGGTTTTTGGCTTCTTAAGATGTCATCTAGAGTCTTTGAACTGTTTTCAATTTTTTTCTTAATAGATTCTTCATCAAGCTTATTTCTAAGGTGCATAATTTATTATTCAAGCCTTTCATATTCTTGTATTCTCTTTTTGAGCTGCAAATCTAGGTCTTCTCCAATCTTCTTAGCATCTTGAAGCTGGGTCTTTAAGTCACTAATGATTTGGTTTGACTGTTTGTTTTTTCTCCTACTTTTTTCAAGTTCTTCAAGAGCACTAATCAGTTCATCTTTTAGGTCTACTTCTCCTTCCTCATCTGATTCACCATCTTGAGCTTGAGTTTCTATTCCCATGAAATAATTTATGTTTCCTCACCTCCACTTGTGTTTTCATCTTCACTATCTTCCATGGTGTAAAGGATCTTCTTCTTCTCATTAAACTTCTTCTTGTTTCTCGTCTTATCCTTTTTGAGCTTCTTTGAGGCTTCTCTTTCATCACTATCATCTTGTTTAGGATAGGGAATTTTGAAGCAAATTGTCTGATTCTTCCACAATTAAAACACTTTAGAGGTAGCTTTCTTTTATACTTGTCAGTACCTCTCTCAAGCTTCTTGATGAACAAAGTTTCTTCATCATCTGAACTCTCTGAGTGATTCTTATATGGGTTTTTAGACTTCTTTGGTTCTTTTGAGACCTTAAATGTTGCTTTTTTATTGAAGGTTCATTTTGTCTTGTTCTCATCTCATATGTAGTGAAAATCCTTTATAGTTCATCTATTGTCATGATGTCAATATCATCTCGTTCTTCTAGAGTAGATACTTTTGAGTCGTACTTCATGGGCAGGGTTCTTAGTACTTTGTCAACGGCTTCTCTTTCCTTCATTACTCATCTAAGGCCTCTAATAGCATTGAAAAATTCATCCACTCTTAAAAGATAATCTGCAATATTTTCTTGCTCTTTCATTTTTAGACTTCCAAATTATCCTTTGTATGTCTGAAGTTTGGATTTTTTGAATTTGGATACTCCTTTATAGACACATTTTAATTTTTCCTAGACATGTTTGGTTGTCTTGCATTGCATGACTTTTACAAACACTGAATTTTTCAACCCACTCAAAATTGCATTCAGGGCTTTTGCATTAGCCTCATATTGGTCCAAGTCATCTCTATCTATAGGTAGGTCGGCTGGTACTTGATATTCTTTTTCAACATACCTCCAGACTTTGTATCCAAGATACCTTAAATGACAATTCATTCTTACACTCCAGTATGCATAATTATCTCATGTAAATAACGAAGGTTTGTTGGTGCCTAACCCTTCTTGTTGATCCATGGTGGTTTTTAATAGGATCTTCCTTCCATTGATTTAATAAATTGTAGTGAAGGATCCCACTTTGATACCAATTGTTGGAATATTGGACAATACTAAGAGGGGAGGTGAATCATTATTGATAACTTTTAATAATGAAAACTACTTTTAAATTTATTCATTAACACACATAATCAACAATATACACAGAACACAAATTTATCGTGGAAACCCAATTGGGAAAACCACCAATACTTCCTATTACTACAAAATTATATTTACAAATAGTTTATGCCTGATACTACAGACAAGGATGCTACAACACCCTATTTACCAGCAATTGCTGGAAGGAAGCTATGATCCCCTGAATTTATCAGTTTCTACTGAAAGGATGCTACGACACCCTATTTACCAGCTACCACTAGAAGGGGGCTACAACCCCCTTGCAGGCATGTAGCCTTCCCTAGCACCACTTTGCCACCCTAATCATTATACTATCTCTGAATTTTGTACACCTATGGATATTTCCAATGTAATGTACAGAGACAATTATTTGAGAGTTTAAAGCATTTTTTATATACCTTCAAACGTATCTCTTCACCTAACAGTCACATATATTTATCATGACTTTTCACAAACAAAAACCAATTCGAAATTACCTCTTTATTTATCATTTTTAACTATCTTTTAATTTTATCAGTCACGGCCTTCCACAATCACCTTTCTGTAATAATATCTCTGCAACAGACCTTTCTGCATTTACCTTCCTGCATTTACCTTCCACAATTAACTTTCCAAAATAGTGGATTGTGGATTGTGGATAATTACCTTTTTGTAATTAACCTTCCACAATTAACCATTCCGCATTTATCTTTCTGCACCGACCTTTCCACAATCTGCGGGAATACCTTCCTTTTGCAGTTGCGAGTTGCGGATTGCAGTCTGATTTTCGATTTTTCTCGAAACGGATTCCACAATTCCCTTTCTGCAACACTTCTTCTGCAATTACCGATTGCAGATAATTGCCTTTTTTTAATTAACCTTCCACAATTAACCATTCCGCATTTATCTTTCTGCACCGACCTTTCCGTAATCTGTGGGAATACCTTCCTTTTGCAGTTGCGGGTTGCGGATTGCGGGTCTGATTTTCGATTTTTCTCAAAATTGATTCCACTATTCCCTTTCTGCAACACTTCTTCTGCAATTACCAATTGCGGATTGCGGGTCTGCTTTTCATAAATTCTTAAACATGACTTCTGCAATAGTCTTCCCACAGTTTTAACAAGCCTACACCCTGGCATTGCGGAAACTACTCTAGACCATTGATCTTTCTCTCTCTTATGATCTGGGCCGTCCAAATCTTCACTCCATAGAAACTTACTGTTATAATGCTTCCGAATCCACTTGGCCAACTTGTGTTATTTTTCCTTCTGCAAAACCTTTTTGGACTATTTCATCCATGTTGCCTTATGATCTTATGTTGACAACAATGTCCATTTAGACTTTTGTTATTTCTTTGTCATTACTAAACTCCTTTGACATCAATGGAAACCATATTCAACAGTTAGTATCTAAAGATTTTTTTTAATTAGCTACTCATGTATTCAATCTTTACAGAAGAAAATACAAACATGGTGGGCTATGATAAGTCCTCGGAGGCGACTTTAGCTCAACTCTAAATTAAAAATATGTTTTTTTTTGGGTTACCTCTCTCCAACATTCGAGAAATGTTTTACCTCTCTTCGACGTGAAAGGTGTTACCTCTCTCCAACGTTCATGGTGATGTAGCATATATGTCGGTTCTGCAAACTAACTCCAAAATATATATATATATAGATATAAAAGTTTTAAAACTAAATACATGTCGACTCCAAAAAATCAACTACATTGTATAACATATTTACATAGATATATATTAAATTTCAAATGCAAATTCCATCGAAATAAATATTTTTATAAACAATTACAAGACAACTAAATCTATAAGATTTGTGTGCTATTATTTACAACATGATTCTAAACTGAAATAGTTGGTGCTAGACAATGATTTAGATATAGTTTTGTAATAATTGCAAGTTAATTAATAATTAGTTAAATTGCAACTATTTTGGTCCATATTTTTCTATTGAAAGATCAATTTTAACTTTTTTATAATATCGATGATCTTATAAACATCATACGCACCAATGCATTTGTAATTTTAAGATGCACCAGTACATTTGTAATTTTAAGACGCGCCAGTGCGTCAATAGACATACCGCTCCGACTATGAACTTTCACTAAAATACCCGCTAAATAAATATTTCACTAAGTTTGTTAGCAGATATCTATATGTGTGTTAGCACTGGATTTGCTTGCCAAAAAATTTTGAGGCATTGCTGGAAGATCTTCAAATCTAGTAGCATAATCAACAGATTTTCACAAACATTCGTTGCAAGAAGTTGAAAGTTCCGACAGCGAAATGTTAGAAATCATAAAGTATGTCTTGTGGGATAAGGCTTGTTTTGGAAGAAATATTTTTTATATCATGCAATGTAGATTCTATTTTGGTAAGATTCTTGATGTCTTCATGTTATATTACCCTAGACTTTCATCTACTCGCTTATGCCCCCACCCATCAATGAGTACATGTTTAGCTTATAGTCTTTCTGGTTTTGTTTGGAATGTTGAGCTTGCTCTTTGCCTTACTCTTTGAAATCCCATTGCTCAAATCCCAATTAAAACCAAATACTCATCTTATATAAACCATTGAGATGTCAAATGTCAAGATCAAGGCTAAGTTAACTTCGTCAAGTTTCTCATCCTTATAAATCCCAATTCGATGAATATTGCAATCTGTCATCTCCATTGATGTGTCGAGCTCCAATCCCTTTTCCCTTGCATTTTCATTTTAAAATGCCAAATTTCTCCCCATTATTGTGACCCAAAACAAATATTTTATTTAATTTTAAGTAAACATAAAACTATATTATTATTTTTTTAAACTATATTTTTATAGTCTATTTAAAATAATATTTCATGTTTACTTTTGTTATTGTGTCGAAGGCGCATTCTATAACCCAGTAGGGGGTGATATGTAAGTCCTTATGTGCTCATTTTCAAGCTGACACGTGTCCATTAAAACAAAGTCGGATAAAATTAATTTATAGCGAATTAAATTATAGTGAATAACTTGTCGACTTAATAATAAAAAAATGAATATTCAAATTAATTTATAGGTATATATAAATTAAAAAAACAAAACATTTATCAAACTAATCGAATAATTGTTTAAGAAGAGATCTTTTTGGATTGAATTTAATTAGATCAGCTACATCTTTTTTCCACAGAAAAAAATCGTAATTTTATACATAAGTACAAATTACATTCTTCAGATGATGCAATATCACAAGTGTTAATTGCCCATGCTCCCAAAGTATACTCAAAACTGTTCATACAGTGGATCAAAGCAAAATAGATGATCATAGTATCAGCATCCAACTAACATATTATATTCCAAAATATACCAGCAAACATTTTACATTCCAAAATACCTCACAGAAAGGTAACCTATAAAATCTGAGAACTTATAAGTTTGCAACTCAAAGTACATATATCCAAAAAAGATATAGTCTATATCAAAGAAACTACCAAGCAACATCAGTATCCATAATATAGACAATAAAGTCAGATAAGTCTGTACATCTCATAAAAAACCAACAGAACTAATCCTCAAAAAAGTTGATAGGAATCAAATCTTTCAGATCCCTGAAACTCAGATATATGCCAATACCCATCCTGAACAGTGGCTCCATCTTTAGATAATTCATCTGCTTTTTAATTCCTTTCTCGGTAGATGTACTTGAAAAATGCATTCTCGAACATATCAGATATTCTAATAACTTCATGAATAACTTCGGTAAGCTACAAATTATGAATCATGTACTTACCTATAACCCAATTAATAACCAACAAAGAGTCTCCAAAAATATGCATTTTAGAAATTTGTTTTCCCAAGGCCAATGTAAGAAGTAACTTCAAAGCACGTAGCTCAGCAAGATTGTTAGTACCAATACCCAGGCCAGCTTTAAAAGTAAAGTAGTGATCATCATTCAGGTAAAGTAACCCCCCAGCACCACAGAGTTGAGGTTCACCAGCAGTCGAACCATCAAAATACCCCCAAGGAGATGTTTTATCAACGTTCTCCTCAATAACATTCCTAATATTCAAAGCACAATTATCCTGTGGATAAGAAATCAATAATCCCAAAAAAAAGGAAGATACCTACGCAAGCAAGTGAGTGAAATCATCAAAACAACTCTGGTTCCTAGCCTTCCAAATGAACCATGAAACAATAACAAGTAAAGATATGATATGTTTCACCTTATCATTAAAACATCAGGTCTTCAAACAAGATATTACCGAATCTCCAAGCCATAAATTTATAAGCTTTAATTTAGACTCAATCTCAAACCATACAGATCTAGTAAATGGGCAATCCACCCCAATATGGAAGTTAGATTCAACATCCAATTTGCATAGGTAACATCTACCAGGTCCCTCCCAACCTTTTCTACAGAGGACATCCCAAGTAAGAGCTTTACCTAAAAATAAAAACCAGCAAAATATTTTGGACTTAAGGGGAAACTTAAGCTTCCAAATCATTTTTCACCACCAAGAAATTTCCACCTCATTCTTATCCAGAATCAGTTGCAAATAACCAACTTTAGCAGAATACTTATCTGATTTTGCTTGATTCTAAACCAGCACATCGGCCTCATTAGATAACCTGATATGACTAGCATTAAGAATAGCCAAATAACCATTCCAACAAGTAATTTCATGATCATCCACTAAACCAAGGTTATCAACAGTAAGCCAACCATGTTCCATCATAAAGGACACACCTAGACAACCAATATCTTTAAGAAAAAATATTCCAGCAGAGTGTAATTTATCAGTCAGATAAGAAGGTAACAAATGTCTCCACTTGCATCCAACCCATGGATCCATACCATTGTGAACTTCATCCCCATTACCCACCTTCCAAACAAGAAAATGGCCAATAAGATAAAAAGACCATAGAACAGCTTTCCAATATATAGATATGCCTCTTTCTTTTTAACAGTGGCTCTGATCCAATCCAAAAGTGATAAAGGCCTAATATATTTCTATAATGCAATCTGAACCCACAGACCCAATCCATGAATAAGATTCCAAACACTCAGAGCAGCAAGCGCTTTAGCAAATTAAGTAGGTATTTTCAACCCCCAACCCCCCAAAAATTTTGCGTTTGCCAGAACCTTCCAAGATGTCCAGGGTAAACCAAAAGAAGAATCATAATTACCAGACCATAAAAATTTGAAACAAATCTCCTAATCTTCTCAATAATACCCACCAGGATCCAAAAATGCATCCAATAGACCGGAATGGCCTCCAAAATAGATTTAACCAAGTTTAGCTTACCACCCTTAGTCAACCACCTAAATCTCAAATTCATTATTCTTTTTTCCACTTTAGCAATCAACCAGTCCCAATCTTTCAACAAGTATCTGTAAGGTTTGAGATGAAAGCCAAGATACTTCATTCCACTCTCAATTTTAACAACATAAAAAGAAAAAAATAGTATGTAATGAATCAACTCAAATTCATCCAAACCATAGTAATAAAAGGAGGATTTATCGTCATTAATCACCATCCCAGAAGCTTTACAAAAAACCATCAATGCCTCATACAATGTAGATAATGGCTGATCAGAACCATCAGTAACCATTACAATATCATCCACAAACAGGACATGAGATAAAGTAATGTTATTGCCAAAATAAATACCATGAAAAGCCCCACATTCTTTAGCTGATAAAATATCCCTACCCAAACTTTCAACAACAATAAGAAAAAGCAGGGGTGCAAGAGGACAACCTTTCTTGAGCCCATGCCCAGATCTAAAAAAGGATGAAGCCACACCATTAGTCATTAAGGAAAATGAAATAGAAGTAAGACTATCCATAACCCATGTGATAAAAGGTACAGTAAATAAGTCCAATTGACAGGGTCATAGGCTTTAGACAAGTCTATTTTCAAGACCACGGATTTTAAACATTTACTATGAATAGTATGCAAACCTTCTTGAATAGCACCCATAGCATCATGTATCTGTCTCCCGGGAAGGAAACCAAACTGCTCACCAGAGATATGTCTACCCAACACCCTTTTAATTCAAATAGATATAATTTTCCCAATGATCTTGTAATTGTAATTACACAAATATATAGGCCTAAAATCTTCAAAAGATTTTGTAGAATCGGACTTTGGTATCAAGGCAATGAAAGTATAATTAAAAACGGCATGAATTTTTCCACACTTCCAAGAATCCTCAATAACCCTTAATAAGTCCAATCCCATCACATCAAATAGAACCCTATAAACCTCTACAGGAATCCCATCAGGACCTGCGCTCTTATCATTCTTACTCATAGCAAGAACAGACAAAATATCGTTCAATGTAACAAGAATCATAAAATCAATATTTTCCTCATAAAAAATGGAGGTAGGAAAATTATCCGCTATTTTCATGATTTCAGGTAGGTGAAGATTCTTATCATCCTGAAACAAAGTCTCAAAATGTTGAACCCCTACCCCAGAAATAGAATCAAAACCCTCCACAATATTACCCCCATCATCCCTGATCTTCCATATAGAGTTAATATTATTCCTATGATTAGCATATTTGTGAAAAAAAGGAGAATTATCATCCCCACATAAAAGCCAGGTAGCCCTATTTTTCTGTCTGGCCTCATTTTCACGATCCAGTAATATTTTTCTCTTATGAGACTCCAGCTCAATCAAGGAATCCTTATCATCTTCAAAAGAAAACCCAAATCCTACCTTGTTAAAGGACTCAACCAGTAATAATTCAATGTCCACTAATGAAATAACCCAAAAATTCGTAAAAATTTAAAAATTTTCATGTAACATAAAATGGCAAGGTTGTTATTTCCAATGAACCATTAATTGTTAGCAGATACTCAAATAGTTATAATAACACGGAGCATTTCTTTTCTTTGTTTCTGGACAAATTATTAGTTTATCTTAAAGTAATATGTTAAGAATGTTAAACACAGCAGTTTATGTTATTCAGAAGGTGAGAAACGAATAATGTATCTTAAACCGAGCTAAGTGTGTTATTGTCTTCTTTTGTCAAGTAGGAAAGAATATTAGATGAAATTGGGGCTTACTTAGCTTACAGCTAACGCAGTGGAATGATGGTTCTTTTGTAGGTTCCAAATAGGTAAGCAGTTTGTTCCACTAAAAATCCAAATCAAGAAAGATACTCTACTAGCATTAGGATAAAATGCTAGAAATAAAATGTTTGTTTGCAGCTTGACCCTATACGAGGTAATGTTGGTATTGCTAATGTTATCAAACTACATAAAGATGGTAAAACAAAACTGTGAAAGGATAGGTTGTGTGCAGTTAAGTTTACCACCAATATGGGATCCAATTAATTCTGCCTTCTTGTACTTTTCAACTGTATGCTTATATGTTTAAATTTGAAAAGGTTTAAGAACAATTCTACTTATGTTCATAAGACATAAGTACCTAACGTTTTTATAAAAGGGATAGTATGTTGCATGTACTTGTAACCCTAACTACACATTGATGTGCCGAGATTGAATTATGATATTGTTCATATTCATTAGAGTTCTTGTAAATCTCTAAAAACTCTACATTAGTAAACCTTCTAAACCATGTCTTCTTACCTAGTTCCCTAGTATATAAACCTAGCTTTATATGAACTTTCAATTACAATGGTTATAAATTGTAATTTCTAAAAGTATTATTATCATAGTAGGCGTTTAGAGGAAAACTTATAACTGCTTATGCCATAGTTAAACTATACATAAAATTCTATTGTAAAAGAATCACTTTCCAAAATCCAAGTATTTAAGTGGGGTACTTCTAGGGAGGATTGATTTACCCCTATCCAAGATGTCTTACTTCTATATAAGTGTAAACATTGTTAATACTATGAAGAGTATAGCTAGAATATTATTATTCCAAATTGTCTAGTATAACGAGCAAGTTTAAAAACTGTTTTGATTTTATCCTATGGTTATAACCTAGAAATCGAAATAGGGCAAAGTATTATTACAATGTAATGATATAAAAGGGATTTGACTAAACACCCCAATGATTTTATGCAGGGTAAAATCGGGTCTTTCTACTATAGCCTGATACCCATCATTTGAAAAGAATTAGAAGGACACATGGTTGATGATTAGGGCTTAGGGTTTCTCGCTGACTCGATCCGCCATATATATTTCCCAAACCCTAACTTTGCACGTGTTTGTCGGAGTTGTGGAAAGGTCGAGCCAAGAGCTCGTGGCCGCCATAGGTTGATGTCGATTCTCCACTGCAGAAAACTTGCACACATGCCCTATAACCTTACTGAGTTAGTGTAGAGGAGTGGGTAAGAAGCTAATAGCTGTTGTAAGTGGTTTCCACCTGTGTAAGGAGTATTGTGGGTTTGCTTGTCTTCGTCGTTGTTCTTTCTGCGTGATATTAGTTCTATGGAAGTGTTGAAGATATTGACAGTAAAAAGGGAGTTGTGGCTGAGGTTTTTACTACGTTCTACGTGATCCCACTTGCAGGGATTTATCTTCTCTGATGCACCATTGAAACAGGCTTGAGTGGATTCCACAACTTCACTGCTGCATGGTTTTATAAGGTAAAAACACCTTGTTATCTTTTCAGTTTTTAGAAGACAGGGTTTTCATTATTGCTTGAAAATAAAAAGGATAAACTAACAGGATAATCTTTTCCATGTGTAGGTTTCCCCAAATTCGAACTTGAACCTGAAAATAAATCACTACCCACAATATTCAGCAATAGTGTTTTCCCCTATTAAGCCTCGGTGGCAATCTGGGGTTCTTCCTGCATATAAAGTATGGTGGAAAGAAAGAAAGCACCGCCGTGTATGGCGGTTGATGGATTAGCCGTGGTTATCATTTATGTTGTTGTTCTTTGTTTTGTGAGTTTTAAAAGACCTTGTGGTTGCATCTATTGAATGGATATGACTTCCACAGCCACGACTTCTTGATTTTGGTTTTTGAGCCTTCTAGGCCTTAATTACAAAAGATGGTGATAAGTTTTTAAACTTTGGCTTTAAGTCGTGACTTTACTTGTCAGGCCACTCGGTGGTTTCTTGAAGATTTGATTAGGGTTTATACAAAAGATTGAAAGGCCGTAGTTATAGCTACTCTTGATTTGAGATGGGCTCTTGTAGCCGTGAACAGATAGATGTTTTAATTTTAAAATTTTGTGAGTTTTGTAAATCTTGAGAAATAGTTTTGAACAGGATTTTAAGCCTTGATAGATAAATGAAAATGGCTGCAGGCCTAACTACGTCTGTTTAGATTGCTTTTAATATTAAAAGGATTTTTACCGCTTAAATGGAATTAGCAGTATCTCTGTTCATTTTAAAAATTATTTGAATTCTGTTTATTTAGTTATTTTTATTGTTATTAAATTTTCGATATTTAGGGTTACTTGATTAGTAAAAAAAAATTATTGTTTCTTATTAAAAGAAAAAGATTTGTAGACCTTGGATAAGGAATATTTTACTAGCAGTAAAATAAATGCTACTGCAATGAAAACTGTATATAAGACTGAGAATGTTGTTTATTGTAGAAATGCCTTTCTTTTTCTGTGATTTCTGAAAATAATCTATGTTATTATTGATTTAATATTACTATTTAGAATAATTAATCTAGTTTTAAAAATAATTACTGATCTTATATTATTTATTTAGGTTTACCTATTGAATTTATACTATGTACTTTACTAATTTTGGTTGTGTAGAATTATGCATACTAGTACATAATATTTTAATTTGTTTTTCTACCTGTAATTAGATAATTTGAGGTAATTTCAATAGATAATACAACTACAGCTAAAATTATGTGATTAGATTACACAAAAACCTGTAGAAGTAATCATTTACATCTGCATTCAATTTTATTTAAATCTACTTATCTGAATTAAGCATACCTACTGTACTAGAGTATTTCCTTGCAAGAGGCGTGGAAAAATACAGTTTGGGTAATTTTCCTATATCAAATAACTCAGCAATATCTCTACTAATTTATCCTAATCTAACTAGTTACTAACTTTCACAATATGAATAACTTTTCTTTCTTTACTAACTTTCACAGTATAAATAATTGTTCTTTCTTTATCCTTAACAGCAACAAAATAACAATATATTAATCATGAAAAACTCTTAAACTTTTCTGAAGCAGTAAATTAAATAATAACTGAACCTAAACAAGTAGAACCTGTCAAATAGATGAGGTGACAACAACTTAAGGAGGTTATTCTTCCCAACCAACTCCTGGAGAAGAGCTAGTCTGCAATTCTCAGGACCCCCAAGCCTGTCTCTTGGTCCTCCTGGTAGAGTACTGTGTGAGAGATGTAGTATTGAGATCCTCTGCAACTCCACTGAGTGTTCAACAGTAACTCGGTCCCCATTACAGCAGTAAGAACTTCAGCTTAGAATAGTTGCACAAGTTCAATCTTCAGCACTTATCCCCTGAAACTTAGTTCACATGTGCACTTCATTCACTCAGAATGATCACAAATCCATAAATGAGCAGCCTCGACTGTCTTCGATGGAAAGGTTTATTAGCATGCCTAGGTCTTTTGGGTCAGTTTTTACTTAATGAACCACCTACTCTTGTTACACTTTCTTGGGGAATCTTAACCAGAAATATAGGGAAGTTGCCACATGAAACAACTAGAAGTAGTTTGAGGATGCTACCACTTGTCAATATGCTCTCAAACCAATCTCCTCCACCAAGTGACCAGTAAACACTCATTTAACAGCTTCCCTAAGCTATTGTCTCATCTTTTATTTATTTAATAATAAAATATTCTGCAATACATTAAATTATCCTTGACCCCACTTGGTCATTAATTACAAACTTTAACGTAATGTTCCTCAATAACATAAAATTGTTTTGCAAATTGGGGCATGTGACATACACACCCCCTTAATTTATAACATCATCCTCGATGTTATTTATTCCTCATCCTTAGAATTTTCCTGAAATAGAATTGGATATGCATCTCGCATATGACTTTCCAATTCCCATGTGGCTTTTTCTAGACTAAGGTGCTTCCATTGCACCTTCACCTAACCAATGGTGTGATTCCGAAGCAAGATCTCCCTCCTTTAGAGGATACAATCTGGTTCCACCAGAAAATCTCTGTCGGGTTCCACCTGCACATCATTCTAGTTAATAACATGAGTAGCATCATGTACATATTTTTTTAATACAAAAATATGAAAAACATTGTGAACTCTTAAGTTTGGCTGTAAAGCTAACTGATATGCTACCTATCCTATCCTGGACAGTATTTCAAAAGGTCTACAATATCGAGGTGCTAACTTAGCACGAATACCTAACCTCAGAGAACTCTTTTTAGGTCTTACCTTAATAAAAACATGTTCACCTACCTGGAACTCCTTTGGAGTTCGTTTAAGATTTGCTTGACTTTTCTGTCGATCTTGTGCAACTTTCAAGTTTATTTGTCCTTGTTTTATAATTAACTCCATCTCTTTTAATAATTCAGGCCCTAATACTAGCCTGTCCACTGGATTTCTCCATGAGATGGGGGTATTGCATTTCCTATCATACAAAATTTCAAAAGGACTATATCTTGCTGAGGCTTGATAGTGATTATTGTAAGCAAATTCTACCAGGTGTAAGTAATCTTCCCATTTACCTGGCTGCTCCTTTACATACATTCTGAGCACATCCTCCAATACCTGATTTACTCTTTCAGTCTGTCCATATGTTTGAGGATGGAAAGAGGTGTTGAAGTTTAATGTAGTATTTAATCCTTTAAACAAAGACTTCCAAAAGTTTCTCATAAACTTAGGGTATCTGTCTGAAATTATTACTTTCGGTATTCCATGTTACTGAAAATTTTGTTTTAAGAAAATATCAGCAATATTTGCAGCTTTATAAGTAGTTTTTACAGGTATAAAATGGGCTGCTTTGCTCAATTTATCAACAACTACCATTATTGAGTCATTTAAGTTTTGATTTCTAGGTAGTCCTGTGATAAAAGCAAGGCTAATTATCTCCCACTTCCAGCTAGGAATAGGCAATGGATGAAGTAGCCCAACTGGATGTTGATGTTCAGTCTTTACTTGCTGACATTCAAAGCCCTTAGCAATGTATTCTGCCAATTCATTTTTCATGTTTGGCCAGAAATAATTCTTTCTTAGCATGGTTATATTTTTATGATAACCTGGATGCCCAGAATAAGGAGTTTTATGAATTTTGTTTAAAATCATCAACTTAATCTTAGGTACATTAGGTACATATAGTCTATCTTTATAAGATAATAATCCTTTTTTGTTCAAGCTATACCCTGTACTTAGACTTTCTATTAAATTTTCTCTTACCTTTGATTGTAATTATCGATAATTTTCATCTTGTCATGTTCCATCTTCTAGCTTCTATTCTAAATCTATCTTATAGTTGTTTATTGCTGCTATAAAATTCAGTTTTGCATTTCTGCTTAATGCATCAGCAACCTTATTTTCTTTTCCTTTAATATGTTGGATTTCAAAATCGTATTCGCTAAGGAAAGTTAGCCATCTAGCTTGCCTAGCATTTAAGTTAAGTTGATCCAACAGATATTTTAACCCTTTATTATATGTCATTAATATAAACTTCCTTTCGATTAAATGATGACGCCACATTTTTAAGGCATGTATGACAGCAGCTAACTCTAAGTTATAGGTCGCATAATTTTTCTCATGAATCTTTAGCTTTCTAGACTCATAAGCAATGATGTGTCCTTCCTGAGTTAAAACTCCACCTAAACCATCATTACATGCGTCAGTACATACTATAAAATCTTTATCAGGGTCAACAATTCTTAGAATTGGTGCGGTGGTTAATAACGTTTTTAACTTTTTAAAACTGTCTTCACACTTTTGACTCCACTCGAATTTCTTCCCTTTCTTCCGTAAAGAAGTTATAGGATTTGCAATTCTTGAAAACCCTTCGATAAATCTTCAATAATAGCCAGTAATCCCCATCAATGATTGTATGTCAGTTACATATTTTGGTACTAGCCATTCTTCGATTGCCTTTATCTTTTCAGGGTCAATAGAAATTCCTTCTTTAGTTACCACATGACCCAGATATTGAATTTTATCCGAAGTCGCAGTTACTAAATTTTGCATAGAGTTGATGTTCTCATAACTCTTGCAAGACAATTTTTAAATGTTCTTTATGTTCTTCTTCAGACTTTGAATAAATTAAGATGTCGTCGATGAATACGACCACAAACTTATCAAGATATTTATGCATTACATTATTCATCAGACACATAAAAACAGCTAGGGAATTAGTAATCCCAAATGGCATAACAACAAATTCATAATGACCATACCGGGTCCTAAAAGTTGTTTTAAATATGTCTTCATCTTTGATTTGGACCTAGTGGTAACCAGATCGTAAATCAATCTTCGAGAATGCCATTGCTCCACGTAGCTGATCAAACAAATAATCTATGCAGGGTAAAGGATATATGTTTTTGATAGTCATTTTATTTAGTTGACGGTAATCTATACATAGCCGTAGAGTTCCGTCCTTTTTCTTAACAAAAATAACAGGTGCTCCCTAGGGAGACACACTAAGTCTAATGTAATTCTTATCAATAAGTTCTTTTAACTACGAATTTAGTTCATTTAATTCCAGTATATTCATCCAGTAAGGGGCTTTTGAGCTGGGCACTGCACCAAGTACTAGCTCAATAGTAAAATCTAACTCCCATTTCGGAGGCAATCCCAAAATTTCTTCCGAAAATACATTTGAATATTCCCTTAGGATCGGAATGTCTTCCAGTTTTAATTTATCTTTGTTATTAGTATTTTCTTCATTAATTAATGTTACAGCAAAGGCTTTACAACCCTTCCAAATAGCTCTCTTAAGCTACAAAGCAGAAATCTGTCTTATGGTTGTTTTCCTAGGGATTCCTTTTACATTTATTGTTTCTCCATCGTTATTTACGCAAGTAAAGGTTTTATCGCAACAGTTCAGGACTACCCTATGATGTTCTAGCCAAGCCATACCAATTAACATATCATATGAACCTAAACGTAAAACAGTAAGCTTAACATAGGTTTCAAACTGATCCATTGTTACTGTACAATTCTTAACAAAAATAATTACCTTCCTCTTTCCACCAGTAGCTAGCTGGACTAACCAAGACTTTGCAAACTTTTCTACTAATAGCTTACACTTTTCTACTAAATTAGGAGAAATATAGCTTAAACTAGCTCCTGGATCGACTAAAATAGATATAGGTATTTGATTTAGCTTACCTTCCACTTCCACCATGGAAATTTGATAATTCGCTTGCCTATTCTCCAATGCTACATTGATCTTGGGCATTGTCCTTGCTAGGTCACTGACAGTCATCTCCTCCTATATCATGTGTATGTTGCTAGCAGTCTTCTTTCGATTGGAGAAAACTGATGCACAATGCGGACCATTACATTCCTTGCACTTTATTGGTTCCTTTCGTTCAAAATTCTTGGTATAATTACCATGATTATTAAAAGATTCCTTATTTCTTTGACCATTTGGATTGGTCTGTGAATTATTGTTGTTCCCTTGGAAATTTTTACTAGGAAAATTTCATGTGTTATTATTTTTAAAATTTCGATTAGGTACAAAACCTTTCTTCTTCTGTTCAAAATTATTAGTTCTTTTTGCCTTCCCGTTTGTCATACTTTCCTTTTTGTGATTCTGTTCATAACAGAAATTCACCTTTCTCATTGCTTCTTCTAAAGTTTTCAGAATGTCATACTCAATTCTATCTTTTATATTGTAGGGTAAACCGCTGAGAAACCGTTGTACCTTAGGCTTCTCGTCCACAATATACGGCACATACCTTAGCAGACTTAGAAATTTACTATTTAGTTCTTTCATATTCATTGTTCCCAGTTTTAATTCGTAAAATTCCTTAGCCCTCTTTTCATAGTACTGTTCAGACAGAAATTTCTTCTTGAAATATTCCTTAAATGTACTCCAATTAATGTTTTTCTCCCTAATGCCTTTTAATCTTTTTAGGTCCTGCCACCAAATATCTGCTTTCCCAGTGAGGTTATAAATAGCCATTCTAGCTTTTAGTTGATTAGAGTAGTTATAAATTTGAAAATATTTCTTCATCCTAGACATCCCAGACAGCCATGACTTTGTCTATTCTCCCTTCTCAGTTTCACCATTAAAGGTTGGTGGCTTGATTTTCTTGAATTTTCCAAATATTTTTTCACAAGGTTTAAACTTTCTCTTCCTAGTATAATGATTATCTTCATTACTATCACTAGTATATTAATAATTCTTTTTATGTGAATCACCATACACCTCAGAGGATGAGCTACTTTCGATTTTAAAATGTTTAGTATTTTTATATTTATGTTGGTAAGGCATATGTTCAGACTCTGTTCATTTATGTTTTTCCTCATTCTGAAATCTTTCCATCAAAATCTAATTTAGATCCTCCCGAGCTCTCAAAATTCTCTCATTTTCTTTTTTGACCATTTCCATTTAGTTCCTTAACTGTTTGTAGAAGTTCAGAAGAATTATTAGTTATTTCTTCTTGTATAGGTTCTCTTTGAAAATTATTTTGTTCAGTATAGGGGACTCCTCATCTGCATATTCTTCCAATATTTTCATACCTGTAGTTAACTCAGAAGAATTCTCTGAAAATATAATTCAAAAGAAAAAAAAATCAGTATGCATGTTTTAAATCTATTGTTCTATTTATGCATGTTGAGCCACGTTCAGGCCTAGTGTCTGAACCTTATGCTTTGATACCACATGTAATAACCCAAAAATTCGTAAAAATTTAAAAAATTTCATGTAACATAAAATGTCAAGGTTGTTATTGCCAATGAACCATTAATTGTTAGTGGATACTCAATAGTTATAATAACACAGAGAATTTCTTTTCTTTGTTTCTGTATAAATTATTAGTTTATCTTAAAGTAATATGTTAGGAATGTTAAACACAGCAGTTTATATTATTCAGAACAAGAGAAAAGAATATTGTATCTTAAACCGATGCTAAGTGTGTTATTGTCTTCTTTTGTCAAGTAGGAAAGAATCTTAGATGAAATCGGGGCTTACTTAGCTTACAGTTAACGCAATGGAATGATGGTTCTTTTACAGGTTCCAAATGGGTAAGCAGTTTGTTCCAGTAAAAATCCAGATCAAGAAAGATACTCTACTAGCATTAGGATGAAATGCTAGAAATAAAATGTTTGTTTGCAGCTTGACCCTGTAAGAGGTAATGTTGGTATTGCTAATGTTATCAAACTGCATAAAGATGGTAAAACAAAACTGTGAAAGGATAGGTTGTGTGCAGTTAAGTTTACCACCAATATGGGATCCAATTAATTCTACCTTCTTGTATTTTTCAACTATATGCTTATATGTTTAAATTTGAAAATGTTTAAGAAGAATTCTACTTATGTTCATAAGACATAAGGACCTAACATTTTTATAAAACGGATGGTATGTTGCATGTACTTGTAACCCTAACTACACATTGATGTGCCGAGGTTGAATTATGATATTGTTCATATTCATTTGAGTTCTTGTAAATCTCTAAAAACTCTACATTAGTAAACCTTTTAAACCATGTCTTCTTACCTAGTTCTCTAGTATATAAACCTAGCTTTATATGAACTTTCAATTACAATGGTTATAAATTGTAATTTCTAAAACTATTATTATCATAGTAGGTGTTTAGAGGAAAACTTATAACTGCTTATGCCATAGTTAAACTATACATAAAATTCTATTGTAAAAGAATCACTTTCCAAAATCCAAGAATTTAAGTGGGGTACTTCCAGGGAGGATTGATTTACCCATATCCAAGATGTCTTACTTCTATATAAGTGTAAACATTGTTAATACTATGAAGAGTATAGCTAGAATATTATTATTCCAAATTATCTAGTATAATGAGCAAGTTTAAAAATTGTTTTGATTTTATCCTATGGTTATAACCTAGAAATCGAAATAAGGCAAAGTATTATTACAATGTAATGATATAAAAGGGATTTGACTTAACACCCCAATGATTTTATGCAGGGTAAGATCGGGTCTTTCTACTATAGCCCAATACCCATCATTTGAAAAGAATTAGAAGGACACGTGGTTGATGATTAGGGCTTTGGGTTTCTCATTGACTCGATTTGCCATATATATTGCCCAAACCCTAACTTTTTGCGTGTTTGTCGGAGTTGTGGAAAGGTCGAGCCAAGAGCTTGTGGCCGCCATAGGTTGATGTCGATTCCCCACTGCAGAAAACTTGCACACAGGCCTTATAACCTTACTGAGTTAGTGTAGATGAGTGGGTAAGAAGCTGATAGTTGTTGTAAGTGGTTTCCACCTATGTAACGAGTATTGTTGGTTTGCTTGTCTTCACCGTTGTTCTTTCTGCGTGAGTTTTAGTTCTGTGGGAGTTTCAAAGATCTTGTCATGGATGAGGTTTTTACTACATTCTGCGTAATCCCACTTGTAGGGATTTACCTTCTCTGATGCACCATTGAACCAGGCTTGAGTGGATTCCATGACTTCACTGTTGCATGGTTTTATAAGGTAAAAACACCTTGTTATCTTTTCGGTTTTTAGAAGACAGGATTTTCATTATTGCTTGAAAATAAAAAGGGTAAACTAACAAGCTAATGTTTTCCATGTGTAGGTTTCCCCAAATTCTAACTTGAAGCTGAAAAGAAATCACTACCCACAGTCTTTGGAAAGAGCATTTTCCCCTGGTAAGCCTCGGTGACAATCTGGGGTTCTTCCTGCATATAAAGTATGGTGGAAAGAAAGAAAACACCGCCGTGTATGGTGGTTGATGGCTCAGCCTTGGTTATCAGTTATGCAGTTGTTCTTTGTTTTGTGAGTTTTAAGAGCCCTCGTGGCTGCATGTATTGAATATATATGACTTCCACAGCCACGACTTCTTGATTTTGGTTTTTGAGCCTTCTCGGCCTTAATTACAAAAGATGGTGATAAGTTTTTAAACTTTGGCTTTAAGTCATGACTTTACTTCTTAGGCCACTCGGTGGTTTCTTGAAGATTTGATTAGGGTTTATACAAAAGATTGAAAGGTCGTAGTTATAGCTACTCTTGATTTGAGATGGGCTCTTGTAGCCGTGAACGGATAGATGTTTTAATTTTAAAATTTTGTGAGTTTTGTAAATATTGAGAAATAGTTTTGAAAAAGCTTTTAAGCCTTTATAGATAAATGAAAATGGTCGCAGGCCTAACTACGTCTGTTTAGATTGCTTTTAATAGTAAGAGGGTTTTTACCGCTTAAATGGAATTAGCAGTATCTCTGTTGATTTTAAAAATTATGTGAATTCTGTTTATTTAGTTATTATTATTGTTATTAAATTTTCGATATTTAGGGTTACTTGATCAGTAAAAAAAAATTATTGTTTCTTATTAAAAGAAAAAGATTTGTATACCTTGGATAAGGAATATTTTACTAGCAGTCAAATAAATGCTACTGCAATGAAAACTATATATAAGACTAAGAATGTTGTTTATTGTAGAAATGTATTTCTTTTTCTGTGATTTCTGAAAATTATCTATGTTATTATTTATTTAATAATACTGTTTAATTTAATTAATCTAGTTTTAAAAATAATTACCGATATTATATTATTTATTTAGGTTTACCTATTGAATTTATACTATGTACTTTACTAATTTTGGTTGTGTAGAATTATGCATAGTAGTACATAATATTTTAATTTGTTTTTCTACCTGTAATTAGATAATTTTAGGTACTTTCAATAGATAATACAACTATAGCTAAAATTCTATGATTAGATTACACAAAAACCTATAGAAGTAATCATTTACATCTGCATTCAATTTTATTTAAATCTACTTATCTGAATTAAGCATACATGTTATACTAGAGTACTGCCTTGCAAGAGGCGTGGAAAATTACAGTTGGGGTAATTTTCCTATCTATCAAATAACTGAGCAATATCTCTACTAATTTATCCTAATATAACTAGTTACTAACTTTCACAGTATGAATAACTTTTCTTTCTTTACTAACTTTCACAGTATAAATAATTGTTCTTTCTTTATCCTTAACAGCAACAAAATAACAATATACTAATCATGAGAAACTCTTAAACTTTTATGAAGCAGTAAATAAAATAATAACTGAACCTAAAAAAGTAGAACATGTTAAATATATGAGGTGACAACAGCTTAAGGAGGTTGTTCCTCCCAACCAACTCCAGGAGAAGAGCTAGTCTGCAATTCTCGGGACCCTCGAGCATGTCTCTTGGTCCTCCTGGTAGAGTATTGGGTGAGAGATGTAGTCTTGATATCCTCTGCAACTCCACTAAGTGTTCAGCAGTAACTTAGTCCCCCTTATAGCAGTAATAATTTCAGCTTAGAATAGCTGCACAAGTTCAATCTTCAGCACTTATCCCCTCAAACTTACTTCAGCTAGTCCCCTCCATCGAATTCACATGTGCACTTCATTCACTCAGAATGACCACAAATCCAGAAATAAGCAGCCTCAGTTGTCTTCAATGGGAAGTTTTATTAGCATGCCTAGGTCTTTTGGGTCAGTTTTTACTTAATGAGCCACCTGCTCCTGTTCCACTTTCTTGAGGAATCTTGACCACAAATATAGGGAAGTTGCCACTTGCAACAACTAGAAGTAGTTTGAGGATGCTACCACTTGTCAATATGCTCTCAACCTATTCTCCTCCACCAAGTGACCAGTAAACACTCATTTAACAGCTTCCCTAAGCTGTTGTCTCATCTTTTATTTATTTAATAATAAAATATTTCACAATACATTAAATTATCCTTAACCCCACTTGGTCATTAATTACAAACGTTAACATAAAAAATAACATAATGTTCCTCAATAACATAAAATTGTTTTGCAAATTGGGGCATGTGACAACTAAATCCTTAAGATCCAGTTCCTTTTTCTTAACAGACCATGAAATAGACACATCCTTAATACGCTTAAGGTTGGCAGCAAAATCAACTGCAGGTAGCACATCAGGATTATCGGCATAAACACTCCATGAATCTTTCAATAAGGTAACCAGATCCTCATTCTCAATCCAATGTGCATTAAACTTGAAGGGACTCCTCGATTTTAAATCACTATTCAAAATCTGTAAAAAAACTAGTTGATGATCAAAATCCCCCCCACAACCAACCCATTGACGAAAATGGAATTCAAAATCTAAAAGATCAGCCGAAACAAGCAGTCTGTCCAAATGTTTACAAATTTTATCTAACCTCACTCGTCTATTTGCCCAAGTAGGAAGTAATATAGTCATATCAATATCCATAAGGTCAAAATCATCCATCAATTTAGAGAAAAAATCAGATAGACTATCCATTCTAGCCCTGTCACCCCAGATCTCAGATAAACCCAAGGAATAATTCAAATCCCCACCTAAAATTAACTTAGCACACTTAAGGCAATCCATATCCAACAGATTATTCCAAAACCTTTCCCTCTCCAAATAGGGACCATATATATTGACAAAACACAAGTCTAATTTAAGTTCAGTGGAAAAAAGAGAAACACACAGCTCAGAACCCACAACCAAAGCATTCAATAGCTGAAAGTAACGAGACCTCCAACCCAGGAGAAGACCACCTGATTTTCCCTTGGCATCCACAGAGATAAAGGACCATCCACTCAACATGTTTTCCAATTCACCCACAAACAAAACCCCATCACCCATCAATTCTTGAAGAAATAAAATATCAATATGTTGATAATCATCCAATCTGCATACCGCTAGTTTTTTAGGCTTACTAGCTAACCCCCGACAATTGAGGGTCATCACAATCATGAGGAAACCCTAGATGGGGCAAACACTGCTCTAAGTGCCCCAGAATCAACAATATGGTAAGGTTCCACCAAAGGAGAAAGTCCACCAGAACTAACACAGGTTAAAAATAGTCCAAGAAGATCTCTAGCCACTCCTGAAGAATGATAATCCTCCACAACCTTCGTACATGACCGAAGAAAATAACCAGAACCAGTGACAGACTTATCCCTGAGAGGTGACACAAACCCTAGGTCCCCCAAAAAATATTCAAACGAATTAAACTTGACTTCATCTAACCAATAATCAACAAAATCCTTCAAATTCCTATTCAGATTAAAGGACCCCTTCGCAAAATCCACTAAATAGGGTAAACATAGAGGTTTGAGTGTCTACAAACAAAGATTTTGAGAACCCGAATCGAACCCATCCGGTAAATAACCCGATACTATTGGCACTGAAGCCACCATCCCAGCATCCAAAGCAGAAGGTTGTTCAATAAGAAGTACCCCAACACTTTTAACACGCCAAATGGACTTAGACTTTGAAACAGACTCATAAGAATGATGCCTATTAAAGGGAAGATAACACTGCGATATCAAATGCCCATAACCATGGTATCTATTGCAACGAAAGGGTACACCCACATACTCCCCTCACTTAATGCCAATATCAGTAGCTAAACCATTACGAAGGTCGAGAAGTACCAAAACCTTCCCAAGCAACACACACCCGACACTAAAAAGGATAAATCCGCCTCCAGGAATGTCCCCAGAGTATTCCCAATCAATTTACAAAAAATCTACAGACTAGAATTCAAACGGTAAATTCGGCAACTTCACCCAAATGGGCATAGAATCATACCTCTCTGTCCGTGGGTCGAATAATGGCGTCCAACATTTTAACAGTAAGCCAGAGCTGTCCCATTTCCATACACCCGCAAGGACCAACGTCGCATCCTCTTCTGAATGAAGTTTGAACGCTATCCACCCCCGTGGAAGCACATAAACATCAGGGCAGGAGCATACGACTTCCTTCCGAGAAGCAGAAACCCATCTACGTAAGAGGAACTGGATTATCTTCGTGTTGGAAAATTGTTCGTATATGGCATATGTGCGAACAGATTTAGCATTGAATTGGATTGGACAAGATGCTAGGTAAATACTGCTCCACCTTCTTTTCCAAATAAAACTACATTCTTTTCATATAAAATCTATAATTTCCATTTACATAAAATCGGTTTTTAAAGTAAAACCTACAAAATATTTTACATTGGTTTATCTTATGTTTGTTAAATATTTTATGAATTAATGTTTTAACAAATTAAATATTTTACATCGGTTTGTCATGGTTTGTTAAATATTTTATGAATTAATATTATAGGCATAATGGTTTACAATTAGAATTAGAATTATTTAGACGTCAAAATTTGAAAGGTGTTAAATAATATAATTTTTTTAATTTAAAAAAAAAATATTATTGTTATAATATAAAGTTTTTTATGAAATTAAATGATTTTGTTTAATATTATAATTAATGTAATCATATTATTATTTTTAATTAATTATATGATTTTTTTTAAATATTATAATTAATGTTATAATATAAATTTTTTTTAATTAATTGAATGAGTTTATGTTAATATTATAATTAATGTTATAATATTTTTTTTATAATTAATTAAATGAATTTTTGTTAGTATAATTCATTGTATTAAAACCTTTAAAATGTTTAAAACTATTTTTGTTGATTGTTTTTTAATCTTTGAAGCTTTTTTTGACACAGTAATTATGTCGAATAATAATGGAGAAACGAATATTGAAAATATTGAAAATGTAAGAGGACAACAACGCCAACAAGTTAGAAGGCATGCATTGAATCAAATGAAACAACTCATTGAAGAAGAAAGGGAAGAGAAGAGGAGACAAAAGAATGAGTGACAAATATTACGATGACAACAAATGACTAAGGATCAAAGGGAAGAACAATGAAGAAAAGATCGTGAAAGAAAAAATTTGCAACAACAAAGAATGAATGATGACCAGAGGAAAGAACAACGCAAAAAAGATTCTAAAAGAAAACGAATGCAAAGAATGAATGAAGAACATAGGACTGCTTATAGAAGTCAAAACCAAGATCGTGTGAGAGTGCATCGACAAAGACAATTGCAAGGTCTAAGGGAGGGAATGATGCAAAGTGTCCCTATTTATAATAATAATACCAATCACTCAGATCATCAACGAGTAGTGACTGATGATGATGAATTGCATATAGCGAAATCAAATATACCAGTGGGTACAAATGAAGATGAAGTTGTTGCACATAAAGTATTTAGTGAAAAAATTGATAAATTAGGTCATATGCAAATGTGTCATGTATGTGAGGAGTCTTATCCAGGAATTCAAGTAGTGAATTCTAATATAGGGCCAATGTGTACGAGATGTAAAAGTGAATATACCCATCATAGATTTCATCTCAAAACCATATGAATCCAGGTTTGTAAGCTTTGGTCCTTGCAAATCTTACTCAAATTAAAAAGAGGTAGATAGCACGAGCAAGTCCGAATTTGCAAGGTATGCATTAAATAGGTGGGCAATACAAATATAGAGACCATAGCATCAGTTTTCCTCCGGAGGTTAAAGATGTTGCCAAAAATTTCCTCCCTATATTGAAGACTTGGATTTAGTGATTGTTGTGCAAAAAAAAGGGTGAGTAAGGCTCAATCTATGATTTAGTCGTTTGAAAACGGAAAGTAATGGATGCATTATTGTACAAGATTCAAAATGATTTGTATTATCGTGATATTGAGGTTGATATCCAAGCCATAGATGAGTTGCCGGAAAATGCAACAAATATTTCACATCTAATAAATTCTTTTGTGATACCAGATATGCAAAATGACATGGACTTTGCAAAGTTGGAAGGGGTCTCAGGTCATGATGATATCTTACAAGGTGTCGACACAACATCTTTTGCTTCAAGGCTGACATCTTTTGCTTCAAGGCCTCCAAATGCACATAGAGAAATTGAACTTATTTGAACTTGGGAAAATAATTCTGATGGAGAGGCAGACCACTCAAATGATGAATCTATGGCTGTAATGAATTGGCCACCAGTCATTCCATCTCCCGTTAATGAGTATAACACTGAGGGGTTGTTTGATATGGAATTTCCAACATTGTTCCCTAAGGGTGAAGTTGATCGATTACAACCGTGGATGAGAAATATGCATCTTCATGAGTATGCAAAAAATATTCTTAAACATCATGACAATAGATTTGGGAGGCACCCTCGCTTTAGATACTTTTTACTGAATACCATTATGAGACATCGTGCTCAAGCTTCCTCAGCCTTTTTTGCAAAGAAAAATATGGATGAGCTACCTACAACAATTGATGAGATATGAGAACATTTAGAAAATCTTCCAGATATTCGACTTGTTCATAGATTAATGAGGTTTGGGAATGCCCTAAGAGGTACACGTTCCTATTGAACCAAGTGTCGTGGAGACCTATCTGACTTGATTCAACAAATAGGGTCTCGAACAAGAACAATATTCTTCACACTGAGTGCAGTTAATATGCAATGGCCATATTTGCATAATTAATTCTCGATACATTCCATGTATATATAATGCAATCAAGGAAGTGGAGACATCAAAATGTAATTGACAATCCTCATATTGTAGCAAGTTATATGCATTTGAGACAAACAATGTTTCTAGAAGAAATTTTCTTGAAATTGCATAAGGCTATTGATTATTGGTGTCATTATGAATGGAAACATTGTGGATCTCCTCATGTGCATGGATTTCTTTGGCTAAAAGATGTTCCCAATATGGACACATTGAACTAGGATGACCCTCTTCAAGTTAGATTTGTAAGGGAATATTTTGATAGGTATGTGCATGTTTTCAATCCACGTAATAAACATCAAATAAATATCTCAATTCGACGAGATAGTCATGATAATCCTTGCTTAAAATATACGCAACAAATATTTTCATCTAATCCAATGAAGAACTTCTTAATTGTGTTGAGAGACACATAACCTGTAATGAAAAATCATTCCTTCAAAGAAAGGCTGGAAAGTTGGTGTGTCGATGTAAGGCACCTTGGGAGCTATTTCGAACACCAAAACTTTATGTTGATGAGAATGGAGAAAAAAGGTACGAACCTAGAAGAAATGATGATATATTAAATACACATAATCGAGAAACATTGATGATGTGGAGAACAAATATAGATTGGAAACTTGTTCTTTCTAGGCATGTTGTTATTAACTACATAGCAAAATATGTAGCCAAATTTGAAAAAGGGTCAGAAACTTTCCATGATATGTTGATGGGTTTATCTTCTATTTAGAATCCAAATGAAATAGCAATGTGTGCATATAGGTCTTTGTTGTGTGATACAATTGTTGACAGGGACATAAGATCACATGAGAGATGTCACATGTTATTGGAACTTCATATTTGTAAATGTAGTCATCTATTTGTGGTTTTGAATATTGGGATGAATGTTTTCAAACAGGTGCAAGTTGAAACGAAGTATGATCAAAATGAGCATTCTTTTATTGATGCATATATTAAAAGACCTATGAATATGGAGCACCTTCCATTGATTGAAACTACAAGATCATGGTCTTATGAAAAACGTTGTTGTGATGAGAAATGGTTTCGACGAAATAATGTTGCAATTATACGAGTGTTTCCTAAGTTTTCCTGAGGTCCTTCTCGTGTAAATGATAAGTTTGTGGAATTTTGTTGGTCTGAATTGGTATTATAGAAGCCATTTCAACAATTTCACAAAGACATAGGTGAGGCAACTAATGATATCATACAAAGTTGGGATAATTTCCATTACAACCCTTGGATTGTTGATCGTAATTCAATACCTTTGGAGGATCCATGTGAGAATGAAAATGAAGATGAGGATGAAGGTTTTACTAATTTGAAAAAGAATCCAAAGAGCATGAGTGGGAAATAATTTCGGGGCTGTATAAAAAATATGTTTATAAATGTCAATGAGTTTGACATGATTGGAATGAGGGATCGTGATGTTTTGGAAAATTGGAATTATAAGTTTATGGATAAAGACACATCGAATCATGCTATTAAATTCATATCTGAAAAGAAGAAAGACAATACAATCATTACTACAGAACATGAAAATGATTGTTCCTTTAAAATTTAGGGGAAAAACAAAGAATGGCATACGATACAATTGTTGAACATTATAGAGGAGGTGGCGGCGGACAACTTTTGCATATGATTATTCAAGGAACTGTTAGTACTAGAAAGTCTTACCTGATTGGATCTATTAAACATGTCATGGAAATTGATTATCTTCCTAATAAAATCCTCTTGCTTCTTTTGGCTCTGGCCGATGTTGCGAAATTCAACATATCTACATCAACCATACACTCTACACTTCATATATCAGTTAGGGATATGACTGATTTACAAGGGTCACGTTTGATTACCTTATAGGAGGATATGATACATGTCAAATGCATCCTTATAGATGAGATGAGTTTTATAGGGAGAAATTTATTAAAACATATTGATGCTCACCTTCGTCAAGCCTTTCCATAAAATTCAAATGTTCCCTTTGGAGGGAGATCAATTATGTTAGTTGGTGATTTGGGACAACTACCTCATGTTATGGATAAACCTCCATATACATGTGAAGGACCTACAAAGGAATTATGGAAATTATTTACAAAAGTTGTGACTCTTGATATGGTGTCTAGAAAACATGGACAAAGCAACGATGAAAAAAAACTTCGACACCTTCTAATGAATGTTAGAGATACAATTAGCACTATAGAATAGTGGAAATTATTAATGACACGTGTAGATACTAATATGGATGGTTCAACAAAGGAATCAGTTGATAAGGCTATACATTTATTTGCAACAAATTTTGAAGATGTCGATAATCACAATAAGTGTTGTTTGTGATCCTTAAATCGCCTTGTTACACGTAGTGTTGCTACAAGAGTAAGTAGTAACTACTCAATTGAAGCTAACGATGAATAATTGGATAATGAGTTTCTTATTGCTATTGGAGCTAGGGTCATGCTTACTTCAAACATTTATGGACCAATGCAAGACTTATCAATGGTGCCATTGGGGTAGTTGAACAAATTGTCTATAATCCTGGAATATCCCCCCCCTAATCCTCTTGCATATGTTTTAGTGAGATTTGATAAGTATGAGGGGGTTCCATGGGATGTATCATTTCCTCAAAATGTCCCTATCACACCAATTGAAAGAGGTAAAGCAAGACAAATTCCATTGAGAGACTTACTTGGGGATTAACAATCCATAAGTCTTAGGGATTGACATTAGAGAAAGAAACTATTAATATTGAGAAGTATGAGCGGTAGGGTCTCACTTTTACTTCAATATCTAGAGTAAAATATTTGGATGGTCTTAAATTTCAACCTCCATTTTCATATGATCTATATGAAAATATGGGTAAGTGTGTGGATGTAGCTAATAGAAAAGCTGAAGAAGAAAGATTAAGATCACTTACTCTGTCATATATATGTTATTCAATATCTTTATCATTTAAATTTCTTATTATACAACTTCTTAAACACTAAACATTCTTTCTATGTTATTATTCAGCTTCTTATTGACATAGATAAATATTTTATTTAGACCAATTTGTTATTATTATTTAGCCTAAGTCCTTCACATGCTGCATGGATTTTATTGCTTCCTACTCTCCCCATGCCTCCCATGCCCATGACTGGAACCATCATAGATCCATAGTAAAGTGGACCTAGCAAGCGCCGAGAGGGATCAAATATCTCAAAGTGCAAACCCATCCTCTATAATCACACTCTAAAATGGGTTTGTACCTCGAGATATTTTATCCCTCTAGTGCTTGCTAGATCCACTTTAAGATGGATATATGTTGGTGTAACAATTTGGGTCCCTCTCATCCATATGTAAACCCATCCATAAGCCTTTTCATGTTACGTGACCATAAACAACAATTTTTTTGGGGTTTTTACTTTAACAAAAATGTGAGTGGGTTTTTACACCTAACGCCAAACCCAATGTCCGTGTATAGTTCCATTTGAAGTCATGACCAAGAATTGACATTAAAGTATATTGTTACAAGTCCATTTATCAAGTTTAGAACTCACCAAGAATACAATGGGTCATGCGTCGATATGAATGTGAGCCTTCTGTTAATATAAATTGCATATATGTTATATGAATAAGTAAAAATTTGAACACAAGTCAACATACAAAGGCCTGAACGCATGACATGTAACAACATTCCTTGGTTTTCACTCATCTCCAGCATAGGTAGATAAACATGTAAGTGAAGGAAGATAAAATAGAAAAGACGTAGATGGATTCCTCTTTGTTGTAAAGAAGAAGATGCAGTTGCAGTATTAAGCTACGTCGGTTTCATCATGATGATCTCGGTGTTATCCACACATTTGTTCTAGATAGTTTAGTGAAGGTATAAAAGGGAATTCCAAGTATTGGGCATACTTGAGCTTACAATTAGCTATCAAATATTAATATTCAAGTGTCCAAATAGTGCCCAACCACAACACACTACCAACACCATGTCCAGTATTTTCTAGTTGTTGGGTGCGTAGATGGAGAAAAAACATTTATGGGTATGCATGTTGGATACTTCTATTCTAGTCTGAAAGGATTTTTGAGATATTGGTTAAGTGCAAAGAAGGAAGCATCAAAGTATGCATGTGACAAAGGAACGTCGGTGGAGGAGAGATCTATTTTCCAAATGTAATGAGCCCTATGTTAAAAATCCAAGTGATATCGCAAGAAAATATATTTGAAACATAAGTTAAGACCAAGTTCAAGAAATTTCTTATTTTTTCTTGCTAGTTGTCCAAGTTTTGCTTCCTTTTCCAAAAAATTAATGTACCAGTGAGTTCCCAATTTGAAGGAGAGCAATCAATAGGTATCGCTATGTTTATGTGTTGTGGAATGTAACATCTCTTTTTAATGTTGTGGTAATGTTGTGGTAGCTTTGATCTATGCATTTTTGCATTACATACTCCAGTCTTCCTCTTATGTTGGGATGCAAATTTTTCATTCACCAAATACAATCTCTAGGACAAGAGATCACCAAATAAAAACTGCTCTTCCATTTTCTATGGAGGATTTTCCCAACAACTCTATTACTTTGTAAATGTATACAAACTCTCATGGTAGATTGGCACATTGCCAATTTGGAAATTCAAGACTAAACCTTGTATAGTAGCGATCCAGCAGAGTTCTGGGAGTCATGATTTTCTTACATATTTGAGGTATGTAATTTCATTAACAGTAGAAGATGCATATCAAGGATCAATTTCATCAAGTTTGAAGGATTGTCTTAATACTATTACATAGTCCAAAGCATCGATTGAAGAAGCAAGTCGATATTCATTTCCAAATTCAAAAAAAAATCAATCAAGAGGATCCAAATTTCTAGGAATCCAAATAATAGTTTCAGCTAGCAAATTCAAGGGCGTAGACCCAAAAGTTAAACCCAAATTCCATATTTTGAGGAAATTGGATATTTGAGATGTCAATATCAAATTTAATGGCATGTTTTGTGGAAGAATATAATGACAACTAAAGATTTCACTCTATATTTTAAGAGGTCAATGAAATCTTCAAGAAGCCTTGTCACTCCCATATTTCCTGCATTGATTCAAGGATACAGATAGCAGCATTCTTAGCGATTAATCCAAATTTTTATGTAGAATAACTATCTACCAATTCCAAATTCTTTGCAACAAATTCAATATTCATGGTTTTTTTTAGATTTTGTTTCCCAAGAAATAGCAACAGTTTGATTATTGTATTTGGGATATTTAAATCATCATTTTTTAAGCTAAACCGAGGTCGATTCCAGCCGAGAGACTTAGGTTTTGGTTATGGCATTCATAGCCTGTTCTTATATATAGGACTTTGGTTTATGTATGTATGTTCATCATCGAAGACTCCAGCGGATGCAATGATCAATTAGTATTTTTCCCGTGTATTCACATCTTTTCTTCTCATTTGAATGTGGTAGTTGCTAGTATAGTATATATTGGTGTTATGCCTTTTATATTCTTGAATCAGTAAAGGACTTACTAGTGATTTCCTACATTACATAAGTGTCTCATTCAAATATTTTTTTTTTCTTAATTCGAAAGTGTTTCTAGTTAATTAAGAACCATGCTTGTGGATCATTTGAACAGGTTTTTGGATTGATACATTCGCATGCCCATTTCTTTAATAATTGTGTTTTGGCCTTCTTTCATGGATGTGGTGCATAGGTCTAAGATCTATCCTTGATTCTGATTTTCCAAATCTCAATCTATCTAATCCACTATCTCAAACAAACCCCTTTTCAAGATGTATTAAGTGTGCTCCCCTTGCAGTCAAGAGCATCTTTTAGCACAAACAATATGCATTTTTTAATATTGTAAATACGGTTCGTGACATATCAATTAGCACGCCGGGATTTTATTTACAACTTTTGCACTAGTGACGAGAAATTATAACAAAAGTTACATCATGAATTCCTTTTTATTGTTTATTTTTGTATTATGTTTGATCAGTGCACTTATCTATTTCTATCACACTACCACTCTATAAATACAACTGCACCAAAGAACTGTTATACCTAAATCTCATCAACGTCATGTTGTGATATCAAAATCTCAATATTAGCCTTAAATCCTCAAGTATTGAAAATGTAAAAGGGAAAGGATCAATATTTTCATACCTTTGGCCACCACCGCACTTTCGCTTTGGTCAATGTGCGGTACCCATATCAGTAACACCCTTTTGTTGTGAGAAGAAATTGGTGCTACGGCATGTTACCCATGTACAGTGTGTGGTGCTCACCTGGTAACACCCTTTCCCCTTGGACAAGGAAAAAATAGAAGCTTCAAGAGGCTTCTAGAAGCTTGCCTTCATGGAGCCTCATCCCTATGGTTTAGGACCACCTAGAGCTCGATATCCCTCATTACGGGATCCTCCATCCACCTCTCCCATGAGATCCTCAACCTATCCTATCCTCCCATGCCTTTATATACCCCTCATGGGTAAGGGGAGGAAGAATATGTTATTGCATAGAAACTCTTGTCAAATTCATCCAAGACTAGTATGTGTTTAGTAGGAAAGCTTAAGGATTTGAGGCAAAGTTCACTTGAGAAGGGTTCTCAACACCAAGGCTTAGGTTGTGTGCTCTCTCTCTTCATGTTTTTAATAAAAATGAAGGTTTATTTCCCATAAACATTTAGGTGTTTGATTATCATTATGTTTATTGTTGAATTCCTTGCGTCATTGACATAAGATCATATACTAGCTTGTTACTCTAATCTGTATGTGTTTTTGTTGTGTATCTTCCAGGACATCCACAAAGATATAGACCTCCAAAGACCAAGCTTTGCATCCTGTGGAAGGTAAAAATAGTATTTGATTCAAGAATTTTATGCACTCTTAGGGAAAGTTATTTTATATTGTAATTGATTTGTTCAAGTACTGAGTGTTTCAGTCTAGGGAAACAACATTTGTCTGCATTGGCTGATTATTTCTGGTAACAAAATTGGCGACTCCACTCGGGAGCATAGATCAGAATTATTGATTTTTTTTAACTTTCCTTCATTTTCAATTTCAGTTTATCATTCAGATTTGCTTGTGGATTAGTTAGATCTGGATTGAAATTGTTAAATTTGCCTTTTTCTGCCTCTAATTCTTCAAAATCTCACTTTTGTATGTTGATTAGATCCAGTATTTAAGCTTTAACATCTTTCTTTTTCACCTCTTTGTGTGGTTTCAAATTCTTCATTCACCACCGCACCTGGGTAGTGTAAAAAGAGCAGCCACCGCACCTTACCGTAAGGCATAAAGTGGTTCCACCGCTCTGTTAGTGTGGATAGTGCACGATGCTCTGATAGTAATGCTTTGTATTCATATGTCATCTAGCGGTTCCATGTAGGATTTTAATCCCTGATTGATTTTTGAAATATTGCATAAAAAAATTTATTTGTGAATGTTTTTGGCTTACTTTTTGAGGAAAATGAAGTGTAGTTTTGAAAACAAATTCCCCCTCATGGCCGTGGGGGGGCAGGATTCATATATTCTGTAGTATATTTGATCTATATGCTCTTTTCATTCAAAGAAAAGTTTATGTTTCTTGCATTGAATGTTGCATTCGTTTCTTTGCTTGAAACCTCTTATTCCTTTCTGTAGATATTATTCATCGGAATTGGAAAATTTGCATTTCATTTTCGTGTGCATATTTTGGTTTTGGTTTGAGTTCTTTATAATTTGAGCATTTAATTGTGTGGGTGATTGAAAGATAGTGTTTATCTTTTAATATTTATTTTGGGAAAAGAAAATATCTCTCTCCTTTCCATAGATAGTTTTCATTGAATAGAAAAGACTTGCATACTCATACTTGCATGGTTTTGAGTCAGTTCCAACTTTCCATGCATTCACTTAACCATACAAGATAAAATTAAGCGCTAGTTTAAGTTTAAAATCTTTATCAATTTGTGTGTTAGGTTAGATATGTGTTCTAGCATATTTAAACATAGAATTTGTTGTTATTTGCATGCACTGCGTCTCGAGGATTGTGTGGTTCTTCCATGTATTGTTCGTATATCGAACGACCTTTCACATAACCTTGAGGTATATCGAAAGGTACTTTACGTACTCAGTAGTATATAGGAAGGCCCCTTTCGAACGGTTGTGCATTAGATAACACTACTACGGATTGGAGCTCCCATGTACCTTGTGTATATCAGGAGACACTTTTAGGGATCCTGAAACCAACTGAGAAAATCCCTTTGGTTGTCCTATCATCACAATACACTGAGAACAGCACTCAGGGAGATTGCTACGCATGTACCATCCAGGTAGTCAGGTATTCAGAGAAGGGTATGGTACCAGTCCTCCTTGTTGTGTTTTATTGTTGGACCCTGCAGTATATCGTGAGTTGTGGTAATTTGACAATCCTGTGAGGATACAAACTTTCAAACCACTCCTATCACATGTTTAATTGTTGCTTTATATTGAGTAGCGTTTATTGCATGTATAGTTGAAATTCTTAGAAAGAGAGATAACTTTGTTAAATAGTTATGGCTATGCCTTCTGTTACTACAAACCAAGAGGTTCCTTTTCAAGGGGAAGCTTTTGTTTTGAGATCAAAATCTCGTCAACATCATGTTGTGAGATCAAAATCTCAGTATTAGCCTTAAATCCTCAAGTGTTGAAGAAATAAATGGGCAAGGATCAATATTTTCATATCTTTGGCCACCACCGCACTTTCCCTTTGGTCAATGTGTGGTACCTATATCAGTAACACCCTTTTGTTGTGAGCAGAAAGCGGTACCACCACGTGTTACCCGTGTACATTGTGTGGTGCTCACTTGGTAACGCCCTTTCCCCTTGGACAAGGAGTGGTGCTCGAGTTATAAAGGAAAAAAGAGAATCTTCAAGAGGATTCTTGAAGCTTTCTCTCATGGATCCTCATCCCTATGGTTTAGTACCACTTACATATTGAGATCCCTCATTATAGGATCCTCCCTCCACCTCTCCCATGCCTTTATATACCAGCTTACCCCTCATGGATAAGAGGAGGAAGAATATGTTATTGCATATAAACGCTGGCCAAATTCACCCAAGGCTAGTAAGTGTTTAGTAGGAAAGCTTGAGGCTTTGAGGCAAAGTTCACTTGAGAAGGGTTCTCAACACCAAGGCTTAGGTTGTATTCTCTCTCTCTTCATGTTATTAATACAAATGGAGGTTTCTTTCCCATAAACATTTATGTGTTTGATTATCATTATGTTTATTGTTGAATTCCTTAGCCATTGACATAAGATCATAAACTAGCTTGTTACTTTGATATTCTATGTGTTTTTGTTGTGTATCATGCAGGATATCCGCAAAGATCTAGACCTCCAAAGACAAACCTTTGCAACCCGTGGAAGGTAAAAATAGTATTTGATTCAAGACATTTATGCAGTCTAAGGGAAAGTTCTTTTATATTGTAATTGCTTTGTTCTAGTGATGAGTGTTTTAGGCTAGGGAAACAGCCTTTGTCCGTACTGGCTAAGTATTTCTGGTAACAAGAACCGAAAATTAAAATTTTAAAAAGATGATTTTTTATTTTTAACAATTTAAAAAAAACAAGAATTTATTTTTCAAAAAAAGTAATTTCATAACATGTTTTAAATACTTAAAACCTAATCCCTATTTCATTATTTTGCCATAATTTAAAGAGAACATTTTTGCAATACAATATTGTCAGGCGAAGTGTGGAGCAGCCAAATCATTCAAAGGATTAGAGTTTGTAAGGTATGGTATATCACATAAAACTCTCCAAAGAAATTTTTTATAATTTTACTATTGATATCAACAATAATTTGTTTACTAGTTGTTTGTGTTCCTATTGAGATTTAAATGTATTATATTTGTATTTTGGCTGCAAAATTCCACCTTAGGGTTTATCTCCATGTATCACTTCACATTAAGGTATTTTTAAGCATTTTGTATTTAATGGGTTTTTTCTTTTATAGATAAGCCCTTTAGCATGTGATACAAGTGTTGATTGTACAGCATCAAGAGTCATTCCCCGGACTTATGAGTAATATCGAGTTAGACTTGTGAGTCATATCAAATCCTATGTATCCTCGTATGATTGAGGAGGTGATGTTGTATTGTAAAGTTTGTGAGTACTATCAAGATTTTTCATGTGAGTAATATCAAGTCAAGTATTCGCATTGAAGGTACCCTATGAGAATGGATCTCCAATTGTGGAGATGAACTTGTGTTGTATCAAGACTGTGGACCTCCATTTGTTGAGGTGGTTATACTATGGGATATTGCTAGTCATGGTCACTTAGTGATATAAGTCTCCTTTAGGGCTTAGCCACCCCTAGAGTGAATTATTTTAGCATATGACTATAGGGCCCGGGGTAATATATATGATCATCATTATGTATGGAATAATTATTCTCAATGTGATATGATAAGATGGATAATAATACACATATGCACCATGCATTAATTATTTAATGATAATGAGATAAAGCATAGAGAAAGAGAATTCGAATTTGCCATGCAAATGTCTAAGTGAACTCTAAGTTATAAATATTCAGTAAAATATGAATGCCTCTATAAATGCCTCAGTCAAATCATCAGTGAAATATTAATGAATATAATAAGTTAAGTAAAGAAGAGCTTAATGTTCATCAATCAGCATGCATCAGTTAACTAAAGAGATCCATGCAAAAGTTAATAATAGAACTTATGCATGGATGGCACTAAGAGTGAAGCACTGATGACACTTAAGTTAGCATGTTAACTAAGTGATCAACAGTTAGTTAAAGATTGTTAGGAACCCATGTCAATCCTTCTCTTTACTATGTTAGTATATTGTTGTTGGACGCATATGCTTTGTAAGTCGTCCCATAGTAATTGTTGATCCATAGTTTGTGTTATTGTTGTGAGGCGCATATGCTTTGTAAGCCGCCTGTAGTATTTGTTGATCCATAGTTTACATTGGCCCATGGTTTTGACCCATAGTATTGGCGCCCATAGTTTATATTGGCCCATGGTTTTAACCCATGGTATTGGCACCTATTTTTAGTATATAAGTGTGTGTTGAGGCCAAGGAAGGCACCGTGAAGTTATTTTGTATTGAGCTTGCTCAAAGGAGGTTGCCCCCTCGAAGTGGCTTGCGATTAATATAAAAGTGATTCTAAGTTCTGCTGCTATATCGTGTGTTTTGATTACTTGTTTGCTGCAGGTTCCTCTCATCTGATATCAGAGCACTTTCCTTGGCACACGTGGGAAATTTTTTTTGGGCGGTGACTTTCAAATCAATTTCTGAAACTTTCTGCACAAAAACAGAAGAAACAGATTGCATATCTGAATTCCTCTTTCAAAAATACGTAGTTTCAAAAAAAAAAAATCATCTCATTTGGAGTTCTAAAAGTGGAGATATCGTGGATTTAAAATCCGCAATTTTTCAGAATTTCGGTGACGGCCGCGGAAATTGCGGCGCGAAAATCTTTTGACCGAGTGCCCAGATTTCTATTCCGCTTTCATGGGTAGAAGCAGAGTGGTTGTTCCAGTTCCGGAAACATGCTATAATAGCGATTATGAGCAATATAGATCCGGTTTTTGAACATTGGGTGGAATTTCTGCCCAAATTTTTTTTCTGTTGCAGGTTCGGATCTTGGAATAATCCCTCTCCGCTTAACTATGGGAAGTACTTGGGAATAAGCCCTAAAACTCATTGTGAGGAGTACCACAGGAACCCCGAAGTAGCTGGCCCATTGAGAGGACCTACCAGCGAAAAGGGCAATGACCCCTACCTGATTGACTAGTTCCCACCCGTGAGGTAAACCAAGAGCTATCGTTTGTGGCCAAGCAGTTATCAATTTTATCTGAGCCGTGGAGTGAGGGGTACTACCCCAATATGCAAGCCGTCAGACAGCATTGGTGGCTGAGTGAATCCCTTGAACCGATAGGAAGCCGCACATACCTGGGGTCCATATCTATTTTCATTTGCACAATTGCAGATTTCCGCTATCCAAAACTGTTGCCGGTCAATTCTGCGCCGTTGCAGATCCACCTGTTGCCGATCACTTCCGCGCCGTTGCAGATCCCTTCCTGAAAAATCTCCTGCTTATGGTTGTCACCCGCACAGGAGCAAAAATCATGGAGGAAGCACTTACAGCCATCCAAGCCAAACTCCAGGAACTGGATGAAAAATTTCTCGGTCTCCATCTTGAGCATTCAGCTATGAACACCAGACAATAGTCCGAGTCTTCATCAACCACTGGTTTCTCTTCTTCCAGCAATTTTCGCGGTCCGAAGCTAGATTTCCCGCGCTTCAATGGTACTGATCCGACTGGATGGATCTATCGTGCAGAACAGTATTTCAGCCTTCATAATACTTTTGATGTCCACCAAGTTCCACTTGCCTCCTTTCATTTGGAACAGGAAGCTCTTCAATGGTATCGTCGG